>JAQIWA010000003.1:0-97229 GCA_034693305.1 Eueremaeus valkanovi | reverse complement strand
GGATTCGAACTCGGCACAGCGCTCTCGATGCCTACCACACAATCCACTCAGCCACTGAAGCTTTGTAGATTTCTAAGGCTTTATTTTGATGCCTTTAATGTTTTAAGTGGGAGAGGCTTAGTTAACCATTCAATGTGTCTGGGATCCACCCTTACTACATTAAGTTGAATTTGTTCTACTTTATCGATGGCCCTGTATAAGCAATTGGTGTCTAATATATCCTACGCCAAACTGTTAAAACAACTGTATTCACAATTATTGTCTCAATCGGCACAAGAATTAGAAGTTTTAGACGATTTTATGAAGATTTCAAAGCCAAGAATGGAAACGACTTTAATAGTCATAATCACTATTTGGCTCTTAATGGCACTGATTATCTCTAAAAGCTTTTCCGAATCATTGCTCAGCACTTATTTTGGTCGCGAATCTACACCAATGGTCAGCTCAATGACAGATGTAATCAACAAAAATGGGTTCAAAGTTATGATACAAACCAGGGATAAAATGAAATTCAGTCAATTTATGCCCGAATTGTTCAATGAATTATATTCAATGGGAAAAGTAGAATGGATTGACTCATTGGGCTTTGATTACCACCGGTATATCAAAATGAGCCAGGATATTGCCAGAGGAGAGAAAGTGTTTATTATCAGCTCATTCTCGACAGACATTCTCAGAGATCTGTGCATTCATTTGCCGCTTACTATCGGCGACAGACATTCATTGAGTTTTTTGGCGTTAGCCGTCTCTAAACGACATCCATTTGGACAACGAATAACAGATTTGTATTATTTATAAAAAAAATCAAAATATTTGTATTCTTTGAATGCTTTGTAATGATTACAAAATATTATACTTGTGATCCAACAGACTATTCAACGCTACAGTCGCTGGTTTGCAAATACGAACAATGAGAATATTTGAACTGAGCCGGCAAATGAAGGGTCGATTTATTCTATCTAACCATAAGAATCAAACTGAGCCGGAAGAATTAGACGAAAAGTTATCAATCGACGACTTGTACAGAAGTTGGGCCCCGATATTGGTCTTCGGATACATTGTATCCGTTTTGGCTATTATTTCAGAATTTATGCAAACATTTATTAAAACGAAATAAATTAAAAAGTTATAAAAGAGTAACACATTGTGTGCACACATACAGACAGTTAGAGACGGAATACAAAAGTGTTGATTAATACAAATGAATATAGAGTATCACTAATGGTTATGCAATAGAATGTTCTAGATTTTAGAACATACAGTATAAGTTTACAAACATGCACAGGATACATTAACATTGACAAAATGTCTACATTTCATATGAATTACCAGAGGAGTATAAAATCTTTGAACTCACAGTCCCTGCTACACATAATTCACATCGAGACCCAATCACAGGATAATCCCAATCCTAAAGTTCATTACGAATAAGGATTGATATAAGTGTTTGTTAAATAAAGTCATTGCTTATCCACTGAACTCTTCTTCTATTTTTGTGATATTTCATATATGACTGGAAATGATTAGCACTGAATGTATTGCTTATAGAAAGCTATAATGTTTTGAATAGTGAAACTCGGTTTCACTCTTCTGCAGCGCTGAATATACAGTATTTTAATATGAAACAAATATTTGCCCCACTCAGTTTAGAGGTGAGCAAATATAATAGTGAAGCAACTTGAATAACTTATAATGAGCTTATTTGGTCAAGATCAGGTTAGGCAATGGTGATTAAACCCTTTACATTTTGAATTAGATTTGGCAAAAGTCCGACTTTTAGATGTATGGGTCGAATGTTGAACCAAAGGTGAAGAGAAAATTGAAAAAATATATCTTTTTATCGAAAAGATAATCGAAAGTCTTTAATGACATTTCAAATGAGTTATGGCTTTATGTTTGTAACTATTGAAACAATTTTCTGACAATGGTTCAGACAAACCAGTCGAAAGTCACGGGTCAGGTGCTCAACAATGACATCCCATTCATCTGAACAGTTGCTTCGGTTTGACTTTCGATTGACGTCAACCACAATATTAACCGTTTTGTAATCAATTTATATAAATGAGTCTAAAATTGCGAAATTATTTTTGCATTAAAATTGTATTCAACACAAAGTCATTACATTAGTCGTCTTTATGGCAACATTTGAGGTATTCTTTACTACAAATGTTAATCCGTTTGATCTGAACTTATTTTGTTCACAATTATAGAATGAATTTTCCGGTACTTATCGGTTGAAATTCTCTATTCATTTGAATCATTTATGTGCTTGCTAATTTAAACCAATGTACCCTAGATGCACGAAACAAATTGTCACCTCTTGTAACTTTACAATCTATGTAATTTATCATATAAACAAGCTCATAATTATTATTAAGCTTCTATTAATTGAAATCCTATTTCACTTATCTGATTAAATTTGACGCTGAATACAGTAGTGAGTAATTTAAACATTCAAACAATTCAATAAATATTGTGCTATATTCACATATAATCTGCTCAATTTATCTTGGTCGAATCTCCTTCAACAAGAAAGTGACAACAATTTAATGAACAATTCAGAGGAAGATAATTTTGAGCAAATTGCTCTCCCTGTGCACATAATGCACATACTTTACATTTAGACACATGAGCTACAGTATGTATGTAAAGAACACTCTATAACACTGAACCCAATATTACACCATCAATAATGTTGCTGGGTAAGATTCTCGAATCTTACGTTATATTTCACTGATAAGTTATACTACTTGGTATTATTCTAAAATACATAAGGATAGCTTTTGTATTTGCCCGGAATATGTCATCTTTGACTCGAACTTTGAAGTGAAGCACAAAGAATGACAACTATTTTAAAGAGAGAAAAGTTTGTAAAATCTATTTTTGCCGGTTTTTAGAGTAAGCTTTTTCATCAGATAATAGTGTCTAAGCATTCAATTATAAGCAATGATGAAGTGCTTCCGAATTGGACTCGAGATTGATTGTGGGGAAGCTCTCAAATATTATTGGTTAAGGAAGACATCACAATATCTGTCGGTCTGTCTGTCTGGTCATTATCGCAATCAAATGCAATAAATAAAAAAAATAATTTTTTCTAAATTTAAATTTCATAACAATTTCTAATTATATCTGATTAGTATTCAAATCAACTTTCATATGATTTTCATATAATATTCGTAACTAATGGCGATTATAATTGAAATTTCATATAAAATGAAATAACATTTATATACTTCTCTTAATCTATAGTTCGCCTATAATATGAATGATATGATCCGAACATATTTTTTGGGGAATAAAAATCTGCATAACTTTTTAGATTATATTTATTTCACTTCTTTTCTATTGAATATAATTAAAGTATGATTTGTTTAAAATATATTTTTGTTAATCAATTAATTAGCTCTGAATGTCATAAAAGCAAATGACATCATCTTATTTGGTGAAGAAGTCTAACTAAATGGATGTGATTTTGAATATTCTGTAATTAAGTAATGCTAACGAATACAGGCTTCGCATAGATCCCAGAGATAGGGATAAGTCCTCATTAAAATTCTTGACTAATGCTTTCATATATTATATGTAGTACTGGTGTTCCCTAACAGCCATTCAAATACATTTCATCTGAACAGTGATGTCGCGAACAATAATCCTCTCTCAGGACTCATATGCTTTGCAATCTGTGGCACAGCATATGAGACAGAGAGCGGTAAGCATTAGAGAACAGTACAGTAGAGTTCCTATTCTGAAGAGCAAACGATTATTGTGTTCATACATATTGTCCTTCCGTTCCTCATGTAATTCGATATATGAAAAGATCGAATCCAGATATGATTTGGGTATAACTGGAAGAGTAAAGAGTAGAGAATATATCGGCAATTATGTTAACGATGTCTCCAATTATGAGAATATTTTTATGTATAATATGAGCCAATCGTTATGTAAGACAAAAAAGTTTGAATAGAAACTACGTATTCGTCTTATCAGATAAAATCTGCGGTTTTATAAATAACTCGAGTACTACTCCAGATAATTAATTATATGAATATTATATTTTGTCTTTATCTTGATAAAAATATGTTTATATACTTTAAAACATGTAATCTGAGCTAAAATTAAATATTAAAGAATATCCTGCATGCAGAAAAGAATCTTGATCTAATCAAGTTTATTGCACACTGTAATTTTTTTGAATGTATTCGACAGTACTGTATTGCTAGCAAATTAATTAACTACCAGAAAAAATATATACTTCACTGCAGCCCACTGTAAAAGCATTGCCAGTGCAGGCAGTTTGTGGTATGCAGTGAAGAAAACATTATACTTATAGTAAAAGGAAACTTATACTTATTTATTTCCCTAGCAATATATGTAAAGGACTGGCTAACTTTTCTTGGTTAAAAATATTCTATGTTATTCCCTAAAAAATACATAGACCATTCTTACATCTGATTTTATTTGATAAGCAACAATCACCTATCATAATTATATTTTCCTTTTTTCGATTTAATATTTTATAAATAATTTTATTTTTAATGAATAATTTTCATATATTTCTTGATTCCATAGTTTTATAGTCTAATGAATGCAAATGCACCCGTGCAAAAGACCGCTTAGCACGCTTTTTTAGACTCGCTCATTGCGTAAACATCCGATAAAGTCATTGGTAATCGTTCAAAACTAACCCACCTAAACTAACCTAGCTCTACTAAACCCCATCGATTTATAACTTGGAGCCGGGGTCAGAAAGTGCTCGAATTCCTTTGAGCCGATGAGTTGAGTGAACGCGGATTTATTTAATTATTTAAAGGATGTGTAAAAATAATTTATTAGATTTGTATGAAATATATTTTGCGGATTACTATTGGATCCGAATTATTAATTTTCACATTAATCGATGCGTGCATTTGATAACTCTTATTATGAGTTCGTGTATCCAAACAAATATTATTGAATTCCTGGTCTATTATCTGCTTGAAAATCAAAATATGATAATTATTTTATTACTACTTCTAAAATATAATTCAAAGATTTAATTTGTAAAAGACTTTACCCTCAAATCCCGTATACAGCGCTCGCGTTGTACAATGAATTGATCAATTTTAATTTTGATGACTAATAAGATTGTATTACCTATCAATTGAACATGGTCAATGAAATTTTAAGATTAATATTTTAATGATTTCGCGCAAACAAATATCGTGAACAAAAAAATGCTAAGAAATTGTCCATACTCATAAGATAATTCTCTTATAAGGCGAGTAATTCGAATATTCTCTTATATAATTGAATTAATCCGAATAATATTTAACGAGATATTTAATGAATTCTAGTCAGGGCTAAATAATTTCATTTCATAATATTTATTTGAATTCGTAAGTAAGGAACCAATAATTAGGCGCAATTTAAACGCGCCCTAACACGAGGTTCTAGGGTGAATCTGAAATTATATTATAATTTAATACAGGTCCAATATTTCATAAAATAATAGAGATATTAAGAGGTGTTTCAGCAATAAATTCTTAGTAATAGATAGCGTTTGAAATGGAATCAAGTTTTCTGTTTAATGACTTAATTATATAAACGAAAGATAATTGTCGGACAAATCGGCATTCGAGCCATTGCTCATAAGCTAAAGAGAATGTCTTAATAGTAGTAAAGGCATTGATTAATTGAGACCATTAGTGATCAAAACATATCAAAGCATAGCCTAAGAACTCAATATCTTTTCCTAAAAATTAAATCGTCTGAACGTCAAGAAAATTGTAGCGCTTTTTAGGAGAGAAAACGTGAAAAATTATTGATCGCATTATGTTATTAGAGTCAGACGTAGGCATAGGAAGAGGCAAAGCATAGGTAAAGCAAAGCATAGGTAACGTAAAGGCGGCTAAACTCAACCAAAGCTCATGAATTGTCTGTTGCTTTGCCTCCCGTTTCACACCTCAAGCATTAAAGCCGGAGAAGAAAGGCCGCCGACTATACCATCGTAACAGCAATACTGTATCATAATATGATCCCATACCATCATACCATTCCTGCTTTATGTCATTCCTTGTAAGACTTCATCATTAAGACAGACATTGCTTTGCAAACCATATATCGGCAAACAATACGATCTGAACTACACCTGTAATATGGGTTTGACTGCAGTCTTGATTGGAAGCCAAACGTCATTATATCCAATGATTTTAAGTAATAATAGGACAGAGCTATACAACACAATTCTAATTGTGCTGTCATATAATTGATAAGCACAGGCAGGCATATCATGAGATGAATCTCAGAACTTAATCAAATCGATTGTATGTATTGAGTACATGTTTATCCCGGTGCCATTATCTGGCTGTGTGTGTGGTCAGTGCCATCATTTGGTAGTTGAATGATGGAAATGGCTTTATATTCAGTCGTCTTATCGAACATTCATTTGATTGAATAAAATTGCATCCATTATATGCAGAGTCAGTCAATTGAGCCATCATTAAGGGCTGAATGTCCTAAAATGCATACCTACCGGTGCTAACTTACATAGAAGACTGCAATTTCATAAATATTAAATTAAATATATCTTAACTTTAATGAGTTTTATCTAAGAATCTGTTTTTGGATTCGAGTAGAGATAAAACGATTGGAATTAATGGGAAAATGAAATGAAATGATTGTCTGAACACTAATGAGAATCGAATCCGCTTTAAGAGTGAATTGCATTTTGTTTAGCCATAAAAGCGATTGTTTGCGCGAAGAGGTATACAAAACACAAACTCTAATATCAATTATGTTTTGGGCATCACTTTTGAATGCACGTAAAGAGCCATTGAATGAGATGTTGATGATGTCAAAGGCCAGTTCGTGCCACCGGTGCCACGTTAACGAAGTCTGCGAGAAGTGAGAGGTAGAGAAGAGCCGACTCAGGCATTAGGGAAGCGAATGAGCCATCAAATAGTCATTTTAGCAAAACAAAGACATCATATCAATGAAGAGTTCTGCAGCCGCTGAAGGCAGCACAGGTATTATGGTAGTCGGTCCTGGCGAGTTGGGTGGCATCACAATAATCTTAATGCCCGCTCACATCAGATATTCGCCCAAACGGTCAGTTACGCCCTTTCGCTAAGATTTTTGGTTAACAAATGAATGCAATGCAGATCTCATTAGGATCTCCTTTAAGGCTCTCTATCAGCTCCGGAGTCGATATGATATAGCATTAGAAAAATGGATGTAATATAAGGTATAATTATTGTCGATATCTTATAATTACTCAAAATTATTATTTATGCAAAAAATCTGAGCTTTTTATAGCCTTTTTAACAGTGGTTATACACGATATTAAACATATAAATATACTGTAATATTTAAAGAGAGCCGGTACCTCTGCCAACAGAACCACCAGTGCCAACATGATTGTCAGTTACCAATTAACTAAAAATGAAGAGTCGATCGCCTTTTGAATCGCCGACCGATTTGTAAGTGCTTACGAATCAGCGATTAACTCATCCGAAGACATCAATTTGAATGTCTGATAACGTAATTAACTCACATTTAATACACTATTTAACACTATTTGGAGAAAAGAGAGATTTTATCGTCATTTTCAAGCATTTCATTTCGCAATTTGTTTCAGAACTTTATTTCATATCAAAGCAAATCAAATATTTATTTATATCGAAATAAAAGTTAATTTATTTGCAAATTATATTATAAACAAGAATTCATGAAAACTGAAAAGTAGACCCAAATGCAAATTGATTATTAGCCTGGTTATTCTCAATGAACAAATGTTCTACCAAATTTTTATTTATATAATTTTTGAAAAACGGTTAATTTAATATTTTTTTGAGTCAACCTAATGCTTATTTATAGCCATCATTTTTAGCTTTTTCAATATGCCTTGCTCACTACTCTTTGAGCATACTTACAGTAATATTGATTTAATGCTAGGGTTGGGGAGAGATTGAGATTTTTCTGATTGTCTTCTGACGTATTCCACAATTTACGATCTTTCAGAGCCAACCACTGGTGACCAGGCTTGAATTTTAGCACTCTTTCACGTTTACTAATTTATCATAAAATACTAGTAAAGGTACAGTAAATAAGAGCCATTTGTGCCACCCATATAAGCCAATCTGACAGACCTGTGCAGATATACTGCTCTGAGTCAATGATTATTGTTTTGAGAATTGGATTGAATATTGAATTGATTTGAATAATAAGAGAATAGATTCTGATTTAACTGTTGGGGAATGTAATAAAGTTGAGACCATTCTGGCGGCTCCTAATAGCGGCACTTTTGATGGCACACATACCTGAGGGCCGGCATAAGACCACCTGCATTGCCCTTGCTATCTAAATCTATTCTTCCATATTTCTATTAAATTCAATTTTTCAAAATCTCCATCAGTTTAATGAGTGATCCAGTAATATGTTTATCAATAATTTGGTTCAATTGAATGCAAATATATATACATATAAACCGATTATTTTCTCCACTCTATAGACAGGATTTTAAATGAAATATAATTTCAATTCATATCTTTAAAGTTGAGAAAAAAATATATTATTCTTATGATTACAATAATCAAGATTTGATTGATCATAGAATTGGTTAAACATAAATACCGTGACATAATTGTAATGAGACAGGTCTTTCAGAGAATCAATTTCAAAGTTATAAAGATGAAAACCTTAATAAAGCAGTCTTTTTATGCTATCAGTATTTGCTTAGGGTCACCAAGTTTCCACACAATCCATTCATTAATAAGCTTGGCAATTCTCTTCAAAAAGTTACAAGGTGGTTTGGAAATGCTGTGTAATGCTATAATTCAGGAATAATTAAAAGTATTTATGAAAACCTCGTGGATTAAATGGATTTTATTCAAATTCATATCGTCTTTTAAGTCGTCCCTGGTCGTCCCTATATCGTCGTTTCAATATATTTGATATTAAGTAAATTTGATGTAAAAGAGAGCCAACAGAGAAAAAAAGATTAGTCTTTCATAGTTTATAACCATAACTAGTGGTTGGGCTGGAGTTTGCATCTGCTCTGCGCTCATGAGTGGTGTCATAATCATAGGTTTCTGTTACTAACTCTAATTGAATTTCGCTCCGACACAGACATACTGTATGTGCGCTCACAGAACATTGAATAAAAGTCGATCTATTGCTGAGCAATAATGTTTGAAATCAGAGACTTTTTGGGACCGACTCTGAATCGATTGATTATTTCATTTCAAAACTCTATTCCTTTCATTTATGTCTTGCTTTCATTGGTTAATAAAAAAAATGTTTTCCACAAAAAGAAAAAACACAAATCTCTCTAATGATGCTAATTGTGCTGCAATAGAATCAAGTAAAACTTCCTTGGTCGTTAAATTACTTATTTAATTACACAAATCCTTAACGTATAGATAATATAAAATAAAATTATTATTAAAATGAATTTTTTTTATTATAATTAGAAACTAATTGTTTTTAATTCTTTTGGAAATTATTTTAGAAAGTATTGAGAATATAATGATTGTAGGAATGAATGGCTAAATGAGAAATAAAAGTTAAATTATGAGCAGAAAAGCACACCTCTAATGAATTTTGATAGGCGAGAGTCGACTTTCATAAGCAAATTGAATATTATATCTCTCATACAATTGAATGCGAGAATAAAAGCCGACGATATATAGCAAATAAAAATACAGTTCAACCCAAACAAGTAAAACATTAATAATATAGAACTGGGATTATGGCTGATATGATACCAGAAATGCGTTTACATACAGTTTATACTCATATACTGTACAGAATAGGACCTATTCAATAGGTTATGAACAGAATTATGAGAATATAATAAATTATAATTCATAGACCGATAGCTCACACAATATAACACATTATAAAGTATAGTATTATTCTATGATTAAAGCTCTCTCAAGAAGAAGAAGAAAAGCAGAAGAGAGAGAGAGAGAGAGAGAGAGAGAGAGAGAGAGAGAGAGAGAGAGAGAGAGAGAGCACGCAAGACGCAAGAAGTGAAAGTATATTCTGGTCTGTATTTTGTGACATAAGATAATGGAAAAAGCATTTTATTCTTATATAAAATACATATTTATACGAAAATAGTTGATCTCAGCTATAATTTGTGGCATTAAGATCGCAATGCGATACACATGCGATACACCCGTCTGTCTGTGTGCACAACAGAATGAGAGTGAGATTTTTGGGTGTAAACTATCGTGAGTTGAGTACACGGCATAGTTAGGTGGTGCCCATTGGTGCCCATTACACCACTAACTTTAAATTAATGAACACAACAATCAAAACACAGTCTCTTCTCATTCATTCCCATTCGCGTCAGAAGTTTGTGAACACAATATTCTGTTCAGTCGATCGCTTAAATACAAAATCTCTTTACTTTACGACACAATACTTATAATGAAAAATCTTTCTCATATTTATGCAGAGATTTATCCTTTGTTTTAGATTTTCTTTCTTTATAAATAATTTATTGATTAGATTGGATTGGATTGGATCGCATGTTAACCAGTTATCAATCAAAACCACATTCTTTTTCTTCTCTTCAAAAAATATTTCTGTTTTGCGGTTTCACTAAAAATATTGAATCAATAGATTTAGAAATTGCATACTTAGAAATGTACCAGGATTATTCCAATAAAAAGTGTGTTGGATAGAATGAACATTATTCGTGCATTTTTAATAAGCATTTTCCCGAACTGTATAGTATAGCCAACAAATTGAATTCGTGGCCAATAATTCATTTTGTTTCGAATAAATTTCAATCAAATAATCTGCGCTTACAGTATATCTGGTGTAATCCAGATCAAAATACTTTTAATTAGCACCAATGACCAATGAATGAATTCATAAGTTAGAATATATTATATAATTCAGTCGATTATGCGCTGAAAATCGAAACAATTGATTTGGATTTATAATACGTGTAAAGATAGACTCGTTAGTCACTAAATTTCACATTGATAGCAATGTTGGCATCACTCCGGCAAGCTGTGTCCAATCCTTGTTTACGTATGAGACTAACAGTGCATATCTTCGCCAAAAATCTTGATTTATTAATAAGTTTTTGAAAATAAGACAATTAAGTCGAGCAGTGAAACAGGTTTTGTGTAATAAGTTATTACTAAATAACATATTGTCGTAATAAGTGTTTAAATTAATTATTATTTGAAATTGATGCCTGGGTAATTCTAATCCATATACTTATTAGTATCACTTATATTTTAAAAATGTTAATTTTATTACACAATTATCGCTTAGAGTGAACTAAATTGCAATTTTGTTTTTAAATATTTTTCTAATGGTGTGAGTCTACAAAAGCATATAATAAAAGCACATTCGCTCAACATTTGAGTTTATTTTTAAATCTTCATTCAGGACTTGCAATGCTCTGAACTCACATTCAGAGAACATGGTTTCACATCACAACAAATTGATTGCCAAAATGTTTTTTATTAGAAAATCTGTTAAAACTTAGTTTAACGCACTTTTTGTGCCCAACTTATTATGAAAACATGTAATCAGTGTTAACACAATTCTTGCCTCAAATGCACCGTTCGATTGCAAATATAATCTTTATATTTATTGGAAATTCATTTATTTATTCCAGCAAACTATTTAATCGAATTACAGTACTAACTAATTTTCTGTCTTATATTCAAATTAATTGAAAAATTTATTCAAGAATTTAATGTTTTTTATAAATCAGCTTGGATTAATTCAGGGTTATTTATAAATTGAACCAATAAAAATTGTCCAAGCAATCTTTTTGAAATTTCTCTGTGTATTACTAACTTTTGTTTCTATATAATGGGTTGGAATTGTTTAAATGACCGGCATTTAAGAGCAAAGTTCAGACAATTCTGAGGTAGACAAATCTTCAACTAAACATAAAATCAGCACGTACACTATGGAACACCATTATTCAACTCTGATTTGATCAAAAAAAATTTCCACAAAATGTTTTGATTATTGGGTCTATCAATAATTATATTCATTGAAAAATTTTTTTCTGGATTTTAAAAAACTTTGATGTCACTGCGGCCAGAGAGGATAGGGATGACGTTTATGTAAACTCAGTGAATTTGAAGCCACTTTGACTCTGTTTGAGTGGGCTGACTTTAAAATAGTCGTGTGACATCCCAAACCCCTTTTGAATGAGCATAGATTTGTTGGTAAAATAGAAATCCTCGCGTAAATCGGTCATTTAAACCATTCCAACCCATTAACAAGTTCTGTATAATAATTTCCTGTCAACACGCCTGGTCCTATTTTATAAACTTTTTGAAAAATAGCAATTTTCGTAAGATTTTCACAAAATGTCACAAAAATCCAGATAAAAGTAAATTCAGAAAAATAAAGGTTAATTTAAACAATATAACTAGATTTAGGCCGAATTTGTGCTATTTCACCCCTCCCTGACTTTTCTATGCTTTTTCATTCTAGCTCACATTCTGACTCCAATTTCGTAGTTTAGTTGAGATAAACAAAAATACAGTAAATTAGTTAGAAATGCAAAGATATAAACATAATATTAATGATAAGTCATTTAAAACAAATATTTTAATCGTTATATTAATTACTTTATTAATCTGAAAATGAATTTTATTTCGTATTTAATGCGAAAAACTCTACAATAAAATAGTTTTAATGAGTCATTTAGTTTTACGCTGATTACCGTCTTTAGTGAAAATTGGTTTTCCATAATAACAAAACGATTGGCGAACAGAGTTAAAGAACGCGTTCACTAAACGATAGCATTAATTTCATTTCGCATTATTCCTTATGAATTGCTTTCATATATTCTACTCTTGTATCGCATGATTGCTCCATCACTTCAATGGGATCACTGCCAGTGCGAGAGCGAGAGCGAGAGAGAGAGAGAGAGAGAGAGAGAGAGAGAGAGAGAGAGAGAGCCAAGCAGCATTAACGCAATGGCGAACACTTGAGAGACTGTATACAGTGTAGAAACTCTCATAAAATCTCATATAATTTGTTGTAATTTGCATAAAGTTGGGTCACATTAAGAGCCGGAGCACTGCCTCTGATATCAGGTTTGCTATTATGTTGTGATTCATTCCAATATTATTCCAAACAAACGATTAATTTTCGGGGAAGTTCTGAGTTCTTTACTGAATACTATTTGCATTATATTATTCAACTCTATTCAAGCAAATTATGTAAATTATTATTTTTCAGCTTTAATTTTAATAATAATTTTATTGATTTTTTACATTTTTCTAACGATCTTCAACTGTATGTTGAGCTCAACATTCAATTTGTAATTTTCAAATCAATTCATCATTCGCTCAAATGCTTAATGGCTTTGAAAACAAAAATATATTCCTTATTAATTCAGTTTTCAAAGTCATTACAATTTTAATACTCGTTTCTGTAACTCAAAAGTTTTGTTTTGCATTCAAACCTTTTTTGCGTATAATTTAATAAATAATTGAAATATTTTGAACTTGAAATGAGAAACATATTATTTCGGACACATTTTTCATATGAAATATAGACAATCAAAAGAAACATTAATAAACTGGTAAACTTTTAGACAGGTAAAAATTGCCCTGAATAAATTATAAGATTCTGCAATTAACTGTACCTGTACTCAATTATTCAATTAATCAAATATTCAAATAGTGATCCTAGTACAAACAAAGACCATGAGCTCAGGGTAGTTCATTTCTTTCTCAAATGATCAGTCAAATTATTCCACAGCCAATGGTTCAGGAATATTAAACTTTGACCATGTTCATTTTCCACGTTGCTGTCAGTTAGTTATATATTTTAGAAGTGATTGATTAGCAAATATCAGGTGAAAATTGAAACCAGAACAGACCAAAAAATTGAAGAGCTTGACTTTTTTCCTTAATAGTGTGGCCACCTCTGGTTGGAATAATAAGTTTGCACAACAGGAATAGTTTAGACATAATATGTATAATGAGTTAAATATTTATAAATCTTGACTTTTTTTATGTTAATCATTGTATAATAAATTGCTTTTAAATTAAAAATAAAATAGTTTTGAAATGAATGATAAATTAGGAGATTATTAATAAATCATTTGCTTTAACTTCAAATACACTGATAGTATTAATTTATAATTAATTCATTATTAAAATTAAATTAACTCCATTTGTATGCCTGAAATGAATCACATCATTCACTTGAAAACAATTATTATGAGAATTAAATGCTTAAGGCTTTCAAATGTTGTGTATTATTATAATTAATGTTTGAAATTATTTTTAAAATAGTAAAGAAAATTAATAAATACGTAAAACAACTGATGAATTAAACTTAATAACTGTGTTAATGCATTATAAGCTATAAGTTATAACATTATTCTATGCACTCATTTCTTACAGTCATTCATTAAGTTATCCAATCATTGTTAGCCATTATTAGCAAATGGGTCACCGCTTATATCCTCAATCATAGGCTATACTCTCCGCCGATATTACTATTAATACTATTAATACTCTTGTAATTAATAGAGACAAAGAGCACATTCATTCCACTCATTTTCATAATACCGTTCAAACAATTCATTTTAATTCACTTATTATTTATGCGGAACAAGACAGCACCCAGGCACGATTCACTCTTGTTGGTAGCTCATCTGACTAAACCTAGTAATCATTTCTTATATATTCATTATGTGATCTATGCATCTGTTTGTCAAACGATTATTAAATATAAGACAGATATGGTTTAGTCGAAAGAGAAAAATTATCAAACTATCAAGATAAAAGTAATGATTGAGAGACGGGCACATTCTCTTCGTTTCTGTCCTTTTAGCTCAAATTCTTCTGTTCAGAGGAAAGCCAATTGTGTGACTAAATTGAGAACATAGAGCATAACTGACAGTGAATTTAGAAAACATTTTTAAAGACAAGAAACTAAAGGATAAGAAAAGAATTTAAATTTAAAAGTAGAGAGTATTTAGTTTTAAAAACACTGATTGCTATCATTTCAAATGGGATTTTATAATTATATTCTGTTTTGGATTAGAATTGCAAACAGAATATATAAAATAATGGTATCATTTGTATCGACACTACTGCAGAGATGGCGTGATTTGATGTTAATCTGCAAACGAACAATCAGAATAAGTTTGCAAATGTACAGAACAAATGCACATTCATTCAAATGATATTATTATTATTATTATTACTATTTTTGCAAACCATTAAAAAGGGTTAATTCAATTTGTTAGCAGAGAATGCATCGGACAAACAGACAGACATAGCAACCGACAAATGATTTTTTCCAGAATAATAATTGAATAAAATTAAGCCTTAATTATGAGAAACATCTGAATAATCAATTTTAAATTTATATTTAATGCTAATTAAATAATTATTCAGTTTATTATGCATTAGAAATATAACATTCCTTAAAAGATTAAATTGATTTCAATGTATTTCGTATTAAAATAACGATTAATATTAGTTTTAAAGAACACATCAATCGAACTCTGATCGCACAAAATGCTATACAAGTTATAAATCTAATTATGTTTTCATTATTTTTTTTTACTTATATAACAAATTGCATAACAAGTGAATGCAATGCAATCTTTGTGAACATAAAGATCATTAAGTGTTTCAACAAAATTAACAAAATAGGTAAAATTATCGTAAATTTCTATCTAAAAAATTGGCTCTGGCTAATTACTAATTACTTTCTAATGTGCTTTATTCAAAAGTTTGTCGATATGACACTGCAAGGCATCTGTTGTATTGAAGTGTATAAGAAAATATATGAAATACTTGATTGAGATCTCTATTGAGATACAGTATATTGTGTTTTGTTTTTTAAGACTTAGCGGAACCGTTCGACAGTTTGGCTATAAATAAATGTTCGGAACATATTGTCGATCAGACTTCGAACTGATTGTTGAAGTGATGTTACGCTTAAGTAAGAGTTAAAAGTTTTTGACTCTCGTTAGACTGCTTTGGGCTCAGATAGTTTGCACAAAGACCTGGCTTTGAATGAGCCCAGAGTTATGAATGCGAATGAGGACATGCTTTTCAAATGTGTGAAAGATTTTCTTTTAATTCATGGCTCAGTCATCCACTCAACAGCTGCTCTGCACGTATATGTGCTCTCATTATTCATCGCAAGACTAGAAAATTAAAGCTTCAAAACAACAAATCTTTATTGAGTTTTACATTATTATGAATATTGCGAAACAGAGAACCATTTGATATGTATTTGCGGAGTCATAAGAACTCGCATTCATTGTGCGATTGGCCTCTTGTGCGCCATTTCATTAGGAGTTATAATTAATAGCATTAATAAGTTAGGGCTAAAAGTTGTATACAAAGTAAAACAGAGCACAAAACTGTTTGCAGTCTTTCCGGTTGGATATAAGGCACGCAAGAGAGCGTGTGCTATACCCAGGCCAGTATACAGTTTACCAGTGCCATACAGTATACTGTACTGAGATTCTGAATCAGTAAAGCAGCTATATTTACATTGCAATCCCGATCCTAGTGCTGACGACCAAATAAGCCTAACATAGCAGCAAAGGTTAAACATCGAAACATTGATAAAATGCTTGTAATTTCCGCTACAATTGTAGTCACAGTTTAGGCCAATAATGGCTTCGGTGTCAGTCGACTCGATTTACACGACTAACACCAATGGTCATTGTATGAGGTCTGGTAGCTCATTGTCGTTAATTCAAGAACGGAAATAAGGATGTTATCCGTGCCTGACATTAGACATCAATAAATGGCAGACAACTGACCATTAGTTTAATAGAAAGTCCCACAAGTGATGAATTCCTTGGAATAAAGCGTACGGTTATTACAACCAAACTAATGGACAAACTTCTAGACTCATTCACTCATTCACTTTCTCTGTGCTCTCTTTCCAATCTAACTGGGCTTTAGCTGATCTTCAGTCAACTTCAGAGGTCCTATGGTTTTATTGCGTTCATAAAAGTTGTCGAATGAAAGCAAACATTTGACACAAATTTAATCCCAAATAAAGACTAATTCAAAATGAATCACAAGTTGTTTGATGTGTGCTATTCAGTACACACTCTGTTATGTTAGCTCTAAATCATTAATTCTTATTAGGATTCGAGTCTCTTAACGGCCAAACAGCTAAACCATATTCCTTACATCTCTGTCCCTCTCAGTCTCTAATTATTATTTTTTAATTAGATGTTTAACTACTTAGAAAAATGTTGACATTCGACGACTTTAAATATGAATTTTTTAAGCTTGCAGAAAATGCCGAATCTCTTTGAAAGGCCGAGTAGTCCTGTAGTCCTATGCCTTAACAAAAGGAGAAGAAGGCGGCAGTGAATCAGTAGTGCTATTCTTGAGCTTCACTTCATTTCAAAGGTTCCCCGACTTTACCGCCTTTTCTAAGACTTATGAGAAGACTTTTTTTTGGTTATATTAACCTTAAGTGAGAGGTCGTGAATGAGTAACAAATTGATGAGGACTTCACATGCGGTCACCATATGAGCTATGATATGTTGGCTCATGTTCTTCATCCAGTCATTCCTAGAGCACTTGAGCCCTATTCAGTTGCTCAGTGCACAACTCAGCCTTCATTTGTGTCTCTTTGTCGCAGAAATCATATATCGATATGTTTTAAAAGAGACTCTTTTTATGGCAAAAATGTCCAAACAGTGCCACTCACCGAACCCAGTGATCTGGATCACAAGACTGAGCGGCGGCAAGAGTGGCGATGCCAAGCAGAACCCAGAGGACGCCAAGTAGGCGCCCATCGCTGCCCTGACTGTCTGTCACACGCTTTTGCTGAACGGCTATAACGAGATATACGTTAAACCAATTGATATGCTCTACACATGAAGTGATGTGCGAATTAATTTCCTTCCATTCCTCTCCACTCAAAGCAATGCCGCACACAATAAAAGAAGTCTCGAATCGGATGAGACAACAAAGCGTTTCTTTCTTATTATCCAAACTCACTAATGAATATACGATAGCTTTAAGTGCCAACCAATGCCTTCCAAAGCCATACTATGCCATACATTGCCATACATTTCCAGTCAATACTGAACACCGAATAGGAGTCCAATTGAAATATGTTTTTAAACTTCACTACAGATTAGGTTTGGTTTTGACTCAGCGATAGTGTAGTGATGAACAGTTTTAACTTATTTTCCTTTTTTCTTGTTAGGGGAGAGAGAGAGAGAGAGAGAGAGAGAGAGAGAGAGAGAGAGAGAGCAAGAAGAGGTGCCACAATGGCAATGGCATAACTATCAGAACCTGGCAGTTATTTATGGCAACTATTCTTATTCTGCAACTCTGTTCTCTGTTCTCTGTTCTCCACTTTATTTAGCGATTTAAGCGAAAGCCATCAAAAGCGCAGTCAATAATAGAGAGGCAAACGAGGCTTCGCTCGAAGTCTTATAATTCTTTATATGAGTTCATACATGAAGTGTAAGTTAGAAAAGACAGAACAGGACAGGAAACATAACTACGGCTAAAATAGGCACCCGAGTGATGGATGATGGCTAGTGTTCGCACACTATGTGTCCAACCAATTGTGTGGTTGTGCTCATAGTGTTCGTACACTTCACGGCTCATTACATCGATAATAACATAATACCTGCGGAGATATAGAATAAGAGAGACGTTTTCAGTGCCAAACAGGCCTACAGTTCCATATTGTCTGTTCACTTGTAAGCGTCGGAAAGGATTGTCAAGAGAGCAGCGAAGGCAGGACTAGGACTAAGACTCGGGGCCTTTTAAAGCGCACACATATTGTTGAGGGCATTCTACTCGGTCTGCAATAGTGAATGACACCGTCCTATTATGCCAGTCCTATGCCAGTCCATTAAAACTTTATGAAGTCTTCGGATAACAATGAGTTGACTTTTGCTGTTATATAAATCTGCTATATATGAGAAAAGGGGCGGAATTCGGCCATACAGTCGCACCATTACTTTTGAGGTCAAATTATTTTTTGTGTCGACACAATAGCGCCAATTTGTGGTCCTTTTAAATGACTTCATCGAACATACAATCAGTTAACTCATAAATAAATCTTATTTCTAGTGAAAGTCAATTCCCGATTGAAAGCTCAAAGAGATTAACGTTTAAACTGAAAGCAAAAATATATGTTAAGAAAATGCTTAGAAATAAGTGCTCTTTATTATTAATGACAGTCAAAATAAGCGAATGCACGGAAAAAGTTGGTTTTCAAAAATGTTAGTCTATTTTAATTATAAATATTCACTAATTTTTTTTATGTTATTAATACTGTAATTATGAATAACAGTAAACAGTTTTATGAAATATTTTTCTCAATAAATATGAATTTTAAGAATTGTATTGAATATTGTTAGTGAATAAACAGTGAACCAAAATAGTATAGTTATAGTGAACGACCAAGGACTAAAAATATTTAGAATTACACGGAAAATAATTGTTATCTTAAAATTCACTTATTGTAAGTAAATATATAAATATAAAGAACTTCCTCTGAAGCCCACAAATAGCAAACAACCAATTCTATTGATAATAAAATATTTAAGTCATAAATAAATTCAGCCATTCATAAAAGAATAGGGATGGCCAAGGTCGACAATGTTAGGGTAGTTTAGGCGAGTTTGAATTTCTAGTTGAAACGTCAAGGTTGTAAAGTTATAGTGGTTTATATGGGTTGTGAACTTATAGGGGAAACTCGAATGAATGCATATTTTGTACGACCGGGTAAATTAAATTCTATTCAATTTAGATTGAATCATGGTGAATTATATCAAATACTGAATTTGTTACTCCGCCTCTATTTTTGTCAATAAAGCTCATTGCTCAGAATTGTACAATTATTTGCTTGGTCATCCCAATAAAAGAATACACAGTATAAATAATATTTAGATTTTAACACTTTATTCAAATATAAATCAATATTTGCAAAAAATGGTTATATTATTCACATTAAAAATAATAATAACTATAAAAAAAATTAAAACGAAATTATTGAACAGAATTGATTCAACTGTTTTGATAGTCAGCGTCTGTGTTGACATAAATAATAATATAAATTACCAGAAAATTATTTATTTGTACACAACTTATATTTTGTAGTTTGCTTTGAAAAAAATTAAATAACTTTTTTTGTTTGTTTGTTTGCATTCAAATATTTGACAATCTTTTACACAAATAGCAAATAATAGCAGAAAAAATGATAATAAAGTAAAGGATATATTGAATACACAATACTTGAGTGAATAGAGTTTGGCATCACTTTGTCATAGGGTTTGTAAGCGAAAAAAAATAATATCCATTAGAATTAATAATTTGAAAGAGATTGAGCCGATTGGCTGAAAAGGTGATTGTTATTCAATCAATGCCAGGGACTTAATGAGGACAGAAATGAATTTGAGCGCTAATAGCTTTGTTTGTGTAAAGATTTTTCAATTTAGCAGATTTTCTGTTCTGCACATACAGTAGAGTATAATCATATTTAATGCATTAAAAACTTATTTAATGTCTTATTTCTATTGTAATTATAAATAAATTTATGATAAATCCCACGTATATTGAAATAAAATATGATATTCTAAAGAGAGAGATAAAAAACTAAGTAATAGGTTGTTGTTGTTGTACTGGAGTGAGTGCTGTTGTTGTTGTTGTTGTGCATAATTTTAATTTAGTTAACCAAATAGCACGGATAGGATAGGATACTGTAGGATAGGATAGGAGAGGAGAGTAATCATTCTTGTGCAGTTCATCGTCTAATTTTCGCATCGCTCACACGTCTCGTTCCGTATTTTCAACAGCGAGTCGACAGCGAAGATAATTACCTGTGAGGCCGACACCCATTTGGCGGCGACTCAGAGCCCAAGTCCAGCCTATCGATCGATGAATGTTTGCGCTAACTCTTCAAAAGCCGGCTCTTCGTTGGTCTGTAGTGAAGCAGAAACTCAACTCTATGTTAACACCCATTAGTCAGGCATAAGGGATGAGCTAAAAAATGTTTGAATGAATGAGTTTACATATGAGCGCCGATGTCTTGACGCTAATATGGATTGTAATCATAGCTATACCTAACCCACAACAGTCGATAGGCATTGGAGTTCTCTCTCGACTCAACTCTTGATCCCATGCCATATCAGTTAAGCTAAAAAGTGCTTTTAATTCAACGCTAAAACCGTGTTATATGACTGTTACCAGACTTGTTTGGATTGAGTCCAATACATGTTTAGGACATCAGTGAAAGAGCCGACAAATAATTTTCACTTTAACTCTAAAATAAACCGTTTCTAATGTCTATCATCTGAACGTTCAGTTAAATTATCATTTGTTGTTCCAGACGTACACTCGAGTAAAGTCAAAGAATTTTGAAGAGTTTGCGCTTTTATTGTTAAATACAACGACAATCCCTGTGCGTGTATTGACGCGCTTTGACTGACTTTTAATTTAGTGAATCAAAAGAAGTCATTGAAATCCATTGAATTGATTCATACTTTGAATTAAGAATACTGTGAACTCTATTGCAATCCAATTCACGTTTAAAGACATTTCATTCGCTTCTCTAATGTATGCGAATCTCAACTATAAATGAGTCCGACGTATGAGTGCTGTCACGCGTAAGACCCGTATCAGCCAGTAATGCCATTGTCGTCCAGTTCTTCGTCGGTTCACTCACTCCAGTCGCCACAGTCTCAGCACTCAATGGGTGTAAGCGAACCCCTTTCCCCCAACGAAAGCAATCACAGCAATCAAAGTGCTGTCAGTGCTGAGAACGGACTCACATCAGGTTCAGTGTCTATGTTAGCACACCTTCGAAACCATTCGCCTCATTCGCCTTCAGCTCTCAATCACAACCAAATCAAGACCGAAATGTTAAGTCGCGACACATCCACGCCCTCATCGATCATAGATCCCGGCGATGAAAGAGACAATTCCTCTTCAGATGAAGAATATTTCAAACCTTACAAAAGGCTTCGGATGCAAGAGTCCAATGGAAGTGTCGTCGAGAAAGAGCTGCCGAACAATAAGATAAGTCTAGCGATCCCTTTAAGGCCTGTCGTCGAGAGCCGGCCGTTGGCCTCACCCGAGAACGGGACGAACTCTGGTGACAAACCGTTGACTTCGTTCCTAATTAAGGATATTCTGTCCCATAAGCCAAAGCACTGCATAAACACAAATATTATAAATAGTGAGAGACCTGGAATCGTGCGGCCCTGGGATTTGGATACTTCACAGCACAACACACTTCATCATCACAACCATCACATCAACAATCATCACATCAATAGTTTCGGTCGCATTGCGCCCAATAGAAGGCCTCGATCTGCAGACGACGATTCCCGGTCTGAGAGATCGGAAAGCGATTCGTCCGAAAGCCCGGCCAGTAATTCAGTGGTCGGAGCGCTGACATCACCTCTCGATGCTCTGTTCGAGATGACCACCAAAGCGTTCGACGGCATTGACGGAAGTGAGAAGTCTTCGGGTGAGTCGACTCACAATTGTTTATTACATTATATGATATTCAGTCCTTCCGGTGCTCTGGCCTTAGATTTGAATTGCAGTCAATCATTCAAAGTCCAGTCATGTCTTATGAAAACGATTTATGCAATTGTTTTACAAAATAGTCTCTAAATTGAAATTAAATGCGTTTCCAATGATTGCAAACGAGAATTGATTGCAATTATTATTGATTTTGAGTTTTGGAAAATTGTTTTTATTTGTATTTAATATCAAATCAAACTGACATCAGATATGATTGAAGGCCTGAATGCGTGAGTTTCATAAGAAAGCACAACATTATTACAAATGTTAGTATACAATTTAGCGGTGTCTCCGACCCACCAGCATCTGCTCCTTTTCCTCTGTGCATCCAATTCTGGTTTTGTCTTTATTTTGTTTCCTATTCCTTCACACAATGCAATGTAAATCTCGAGAGGAATCTCCTGTTTGTAAATGTTTTGCATAGAATTACTCAATTATTATACTATTAGAGTATTAGAGGTTTACATAACGTATTAAAGCCAATGAATTGATAGCATTTGATAGCATTAACCGATGCTTTTGCTAACAAAACGGATTAAATTTCTATCGTTGATGTGAAGGGCGTAAACGTGTCAATCTCTAAAGGATACAAAAATGGCTCTGGCTCTAATTTTGGTGGCAACCTTTCAAATCTACAGTATACAGTATACTTTACTCTATGTGCTCTACAGTACAGGCAATCATCTACAGTATGTACTGTACTGTATGTGCCGTTTATGTTATGAAAATAGAGTCAGATTCAGTGAATTAAAATATTTGTGACTAAAAAATCATTTCTATTCTGATTCTCACTGAACATATGCAACACTCACTAACTCTGTGTAAGCCTTAAACTTATTATTAAATTCTTTTGCAAATTGTATAAACATATGGTTTGGAGAAGAATGTGTTGGTTTGTGGGCGATAAGTGGCGATTAATATAAATAGTGGCGAACTATTTAATTATATGCGATACCAGTGTTGGCAGTCTGTGCCTAACAGAGTCTGTTTGTTTTGATCATTGCTGGAGATGAGACGGCAGTAAATCTTGAATTGAAACTATTGCCTAAACAGAACTGAAACACAAAAACGTTTACAAATTATATGCGACGACGACTTAAACACACAGAACAAATATACTGTATATTAAGCTTCAGTGCAAAGTCTCTTAGCATATCCTAAATACTGTTCTACAAGTGATTTAAGACTTAAATTATTGTAAGGCACCAGAAATTAGTTTAAAAGATTTCTTCAGATGAGCCATATTTTTGGTGGGAGTTGTTGTTGGCATTGCACACAACACGACAGCAATAAATTGTCAGTTTGTCACAACACAACTGAAGCTGTTATACTCATTGTAGCTGTTATTCGATACTCTCGACTCGATATGCCATACACTACAGTACAGTAATACTCTACTGTACTCTACTCTACACTACTCTACACTAGTCTATATCATTCTCTCTCTCAACTCTCTCATCCGTTCTCTCTCTCTCTCTCTCTCTCTCTCTCTCTCTCTCTCTCTCTCTCTGAACTCTCTCTCTCATCCATTCTCTCTCTCAATGTTTTCTTTTTATTTGTGACTAAATATCTGTTTTATGCACCAAATTGTGCATCTCTTCTCTTCTCCCCTTTCCTCTCCTCTGGATCTGAAGGCTCACCCATTTCTTGTACAGACATCACAAATCTATTCCGTCAATTGCTGTCTTCACTTTCTCAGAGCACACACACTCTACTCCACTACCAGTGAATACTGTGTAGAAAATGCAGGCTTTATATCAAATTCGAGTCCAATTGGAAACACATGGAAACGAAAAACATTTTCTTTTAAATTTTTATTGCTTTCATTGGGTGGCCTTTTAGAGCCCGAGCACTCTCTAGAAGATAAATGGCCACCAAAAGTGCTATCTATCAAATAGGTCTGGAATGACCTGTGTACAGCTAAGTTTATGATCCGATGCTAATAACAGTGCACAACAACAATGCCTTCATTTACTTAAATTGATTTAAATTTAATTTCTGTAAACTACTGGTGACTATCGTGTGAACAGGCATTGGTATGCGTTGTCTTCCTGAGTGTCAGACATAAACACTATAAACATTTGTGACATTTATGCTATAATACGCTTAAAGTACCTCTTATTCACTTTTAACTAACTGTGCTTTTATCGAGCACTCAATAACTTTATTGCACTTAACAGGGCTTTCATTAATCAAAAGCCAGATGTAAATGAAATTATCTGATAAGCAGCTCATTGAGCGATCGGGCCTACACTACAGCCACAGTCTGTATTTGCGTATACGAGTGTGTGTGAGATGAGTTGGCACATATAGATATGATCGGGTATAGGGTATAGGGTACAGGGTATAGGCGCAATCCAGTTGCAATCGTGCAATCGTTGCATCAATGAGTCTCTGAAACTAATCGACAATCATATCATAATATGAGGATTAGTTGTCTAATAAGCTTAGCGTATATGAGCCCAAACATCCGAATGCACAGCACATACAGAGTAGTACACAGAGAGTAGTAGTGCCAGCGCTTTGATGTGTTACCGCTATATCGTGACCGGACCAGCACTCAGACTCATATTACAAGACTCACAGATGAGATGGAATTTGTGCCCTCTGTTTGCAAACACCAATTTGCCTGGCGGAGGAGGGGGCAGGGGCAGGGGCTCAGACATGAGCTAAATGAAGTCTTTTCCTAATTGTGATCACTTAGAGATAGAGCGCACCAGAGCCTCATCAGAGCTACACCTGTTTATTAGTTAAGAGTCATTACAGGAGAGTGTGAACCCATTTATCTATAAATTGTAAATAAAAAACATCGGGAATGCAGTTATGGATGCAATGGAGTGCAGCCCACGATATGGTCGACTCTGTAATATATCACCGAATGATACCAATCTGATTGTTCGCTTCAGATCTGATGTTAGGCTAGAGATGAAGATTAAAGAGTTTGCGATTGCAATCAACACAAAGAAGAAATACTTTTAGATCTTTTATATGGATATAAATGATTAGAGCGATAGGGATAGCGATAGGGATAGGGATAGCGATAGATATACTGAGATAAATGAGATCCGATTCATATTATTCCTAATTTTGTTTCTGTTGCAAAATCTGATCAAAAAGAGATTGTAATAAAATGTTTCGCAGATATGATCGAAGTTGTGGTAAAAGCATTTTATCGCTAATATTATCAGTTCTTTGAAACCGCTATAAAAATTGCTTTCTTATGAATGAAAATATTTTTTATATTACTTTTTTCACTGCAGCCGACAACCAATAATAGGTCTCGAACTGTTCGCAGGCTTTACACCGAAAAAGTAGAAAACTATGCCTTAAAATATATGGCTTCACAACAAATGACATTACAGTACAAAGCAGTTAACTGTATGACTGAATATACATAAGAATACGAAATATTTTCATAAATATATTACTTCAGGAGAGGAGAGAGAGGGCGGGAGAGAGAGAGAGAGAGAGAGAGAGAGAGAGAGAGAGAGAGAGAGAGAGCAGTGAACAAGGCTTGGCATTTATTGGAGGTGGTATGTCTCTGATGTACACATTCTGATTCTAACTCTGAACTCTGGTTCCTTAGCCTAGTGCCAGTGCCAGTGCCAGTGCTGAGTCCATACTGTAATAGAGTATAGTGAGAGTCATACTGTAGTGATAGTGGTAGTAGTATTCGCACCTCTTCTGTCGGTTTTAATTATACGGCGGCCAAAACAGGATCAATAGTCACGCGGCGGCATTCCTTTGAGGGCCCATTCCTCGGCGCAAATGCTGGGCATCTCTTTAGTGTTGCTATGGATGGGCTCCGGGCTATCAATACATCTCACTTCTAACGATGCTGTCTATTGGCATTGTGGGTGAACACAGAGAACAACACTACCAATCAGTATATAAGTTGCTTTCGATTGACTTTTACTCCATTCAAGACTTACTCCACATTTTTTCGCACTCATGTCATTGCCAACGGTGCGAACGGTGCAAACGGCGGCACTGGATCTCAAAACTAAATTCAATTGTTATTATGTTATGCAGTATTGTGTTCTCCAGTACCTCTAGTGCGAGCCTCAAGTACTTCTTGTCCGCTTTACCCATACAAATGACAATTTCGGCACTTCTCTCAAACTCTAAGTGAGGGGTACTTTAGGGGCACTTTAGCCACAATAATAGCCTTGAAAGTCGTGTTTTGCTTTATATAAGTACTATCTCTCTGTACTGTTGATACGGTTTAGCATTTCTGCAAATAATAATTATTCAATAATACAATTCAGATAATACTTCTGAACTAAGCCTTCAGAGCCGACACTATTCACAGGCAAACAATTGCTAAATGAAAGTTCAATTCATTTAACTGCTATTCAATTCTGCAATCATTTATCAAACTTTTTATTGAATTAGAATTCTATTAATTTGATTGATTGACTGACCAATGAATGAATTCTTTAAATCATTTTTCTTTTGATATTGGAATTCAGTTTTGAAAATAATTGCAATACAATCACTGTTTTTTATAACTGTTTTGCACTGTTTTAGTAAAGAAAAAGTTTTATATATTTTTTATCATTTGATTGCTTATAATTTTTTGACTTTTCCAAAAATATAAATAATTTTAGCATAAGTTAAGATTTGTTTTCACTTTTCATTTAACTTCTATTCAACTCAATTATTCGCTTCAAACAAATGATTTAAATGTATTATAATTTTTGCTGTCTTTGAGAAAATGAAAACGAATTCAAATGATTAAGTGTTTTGCGTAGAAAAGTGATAAATAGTTTATTTGAATGAATGAATGCGATCTTATATTGCAATAACTTTTGGCTTTTCAATGAAAAAGCATTTTTACGAAACGAAAATATATTAGAATATGTTTTGTCGGCATAACTAATACTGGAATGCAATGTTGCCATCCCTGTGCCATCACTGCATCTCATCCATCCTTAATGTGTTTGGAGAGCATAATCTCTGTGCAAAAAGTGTTGGTCTAATATGTATAACATAACTGAATTTGTAAATTATGCCACAATAGTGTGTATAATGTATCTGATAATAGGCACCAGTAGTACAAGCAAAGAGCAGAGTACTGGAGCCCTACTTCATTAGGCTGAGCACGTCTTAATGGCACAGAGAATGATTTCATTCTTGACATTCCTCACAAAATTGAGTTTCACTAATGTTTCCCAACTCTCGGATCGGACACAAGACTCTGCTTCTGATTCATTGATCTAAGAGTTAAAACATATATAAAATATACCGTTCCGTACAGTCTATGTTGTAATGCATATACTGGAGAGAGTACTCTATGGCCAATGGGGACGACAGGCATGAATAGGTATTCATAGGCAGACAAATAATAAAAAAGGCATCAGAGCTGCAACAGAAGCAGTAAAGTATTGCGAGTCTTGTGATGCAAGTCTAGCGTAAAAGCAACGCATTTACCACTAATATTGCTTATAATGCTTCT
This sequence comes from Eueremaeus valkanovi, assembly GCA_034693305.1. Taxonomy (NCBI): domain Eukaryota; kingdom Metazoa; phylum Arthropoda; class Arachnida; order Sarcoptiformes; family Eremaeidae; genus Eueremaeus; species Eueremaeus valkanovi. Next base: position 69,239 of record JAQIWA010000003.1, on the reverse strand, counting down.
ATGCCTTCTCTCTCTCTCTCTCTCTCTCTCTCTCTCTCTCTCTCTCTCTCTCTCCCTCTCCACACTGCTATACTGTGTACTGTGTAGTGTGTAATAGTGCATTGTAGATTGTACACTACAGTATGATGCAGAGTGTGTTATACAGTATGATGTCTGCAAATATATTCTCATCCCGTCTACTCATTCTACGTGGTTGAGCAATCATTTCGAGGCTATTTAAGCTGATCTAACCTAACATTGTAACAGCGAATATAAGCACTGCTATTAATCACTGGCAAACTCATAATATAACACAACACTGGCATTACATCCAACCATCAGCTGCACAATCAGAATCCCTGGTTTGCAGTAAAACGGACCCAATATATGCTACCATTATATTCACTTACCATTCATTGTTGTAATCACTTCCAATTGATCTCTAACTAAGCTTGTGCTCAAATTTCTCAAATTATTTCTATTTTTAATTATGATTTTTTCGTTTTTAACTCAATTTAAACGAATAAAGAATTGAATAGTTCTTAGAAATAGAAACAGAACTTAAGCCTCGATTGAGAACAGAATCGAAAAGTTTTGACAAAAACTTTATTCTTAACGAAATGGAAGTCATTCTAAAGAAGAGATTTATTTGAATTCATTTATCATTCGCACAAATAATTCACATTTAATATTCAAATTATGAGTAATTAACTTAAATATAACCATTCATTCTCTTACCTCTCGTCCATTTATTTACTTCTTTTTTAATTTTCTGCACAAGTATTCACTGGATTTAGAAGAAAATCCTGAAATTCTTTATAGAGAAGAAATGTCATCCATTCAAACATTTTTATTTTGATTAATAATGAGAAAAAAAAATTCTATTTTTAAGATTAATTAAGTTTTAATTAATTTTTAAGAAAAATGCTAATAATTTAAATCATTTCTAAATATAAAAGTTATTTAATTTTTTATTTGATTTTTCTAATAATCGATCAAACATTTAATGCAATAGTATTTTCGATACACTTATCCCTTAAATAGAATATTAATCACAATTTGAGAGCAATAGTCAGCGAATTATACGAAAAAAAAGTTCTAAAATATTATAAATTATAGTTATTTTTCTGCACATATGCTGTTAAAACTTTTGACTCGTAAATAAACCATAAATTTTTCGGCTTTTTTAATATTTTTCAAATCAAATGCTATGAATTCGAGTGAAAAATTTATCTCTAAGTCTCAAAAGAATTAAAATTATAGAGTTTTTGAATTTTTTCAGTTAATTTCAAAATAATTATATATTATATAACTCTTTATGATAGCTATTATTCAAAAATAAAAAGTATATCACATTTGACAGAATTTTTTTTACTATTTTTTTTAATTTAATTGTATTATAATTTTTTTTCTCTATGAAAGGCTTTTAATGAGTTTTTAATCATGTCATCAAATAAGCCATAAAAACGTGTTTATGTTTATATAAATTAAGATCAAAATTAAATTAGAGTTTATATAATCGGCTCTTATTTTACATTTTGAGACAACATATTATATGTCATATAAATCTTATTATAAATTATTTGTTTTTATATGAAATTTATTCGAAAGAACCAGAAATTTATTTATGATATTAAATGAAACGCTTTATAAACAGTGAATTTGATTTTGAAGGAACAGTAAATCTAAGCTAAGCTCAAACTATATGACAAAACGCAATACAAAACTTGATATACAGTATAATAGCGTATGTGTTGTAATTGGAAGTGCGGGCGCGCACTGCACAGCCATAGCACACAACTGGCCCGAAAACAATTAAGATTGATTGCGACTCATAAGATGTGACTCCAAAGCATATAAATTAACATAGTTTACGATCTGTGGATGGGTCCGAACCGGCATCAAAAGAGAGAGCGATTGCCTTTCGAAGCCTTAAATGAGGCAATGGATGAGACACTGCACTCAACTGAGTCTCTCATTCAATGTTTGCATTTACTATACATCGCTCACAGACTCATAATGTATGCATAACTAACACATAAGAGTCGCAACATTTTATTCGTTTAATTATTTGCCTCAAAAGAGATCTTTTTTTTCTCTTCTCTAATGAATACAATCGAATCATTTGTTGAAAAAGCAATTTTCGTTTCACTTAAGACTCTTAAAAATGATTAATTAACTGGAAATTAAGATAAAAAGAGAATATAAAGCGAACTTCAGGTGAGTTCTTATTAATTTTGTTTTTAACAATGAAAACCATTCGCCGGAAAGCAGTTCTGATACTAAGTTGAGACCAGAATAGCCGATAGATTAATGAAATCTGTTATACAAAGTAACGTATATTATATGATATTATGTGAACCAAAAACAAAAGATAAAGAAAGGCGAGGTATATAACCGTCTGTGCGATTAGCATTGAGTCAAAGGAAAATGTGAGTCGGATATTAAGAAAGATCAAAAACAATGATTGCCTGTGTTTTGCCACACATTCGGCTGAGGAAACAGGTCTTAGACTGTGTGCCCAAACAATATAATGCTTACAATTAATAAGAGTTCGCCACAACTGAATAGTATCTCATTCTTGACTCCATTTAAGTGAATGAGTGGGTGATTATCCCTATTGACTGCAAAGCCATTCGGCCATAAGCTCAGGGTTTAATATATTTTTGAATTCAATCAGCATTTTCTCTATAGATAAATGACTTGTATTTAAAAAACAGATCAAATTTGCGTTTCTTAGCAAACCATAAATTACTGGTCTTTTTGAAACATAAAATATATTGAATTGAGAATTATTATAGCGTTTACTATAAATTGAAAAAAGGGTAGGATTTATATGATTGAAATACGGATTTCCATTTGCACACAACTGAGTTAGGCTCGATTTGTTGATTACAAATAAATTACTTAAAATGTTAATTTGCAAACATTTTCATGCGCTCGCAATCGACTTATTCCGTGATTCAGTTCATTCATTAATTTTAAAGAAGATATTTATTCTTTAAGAGATTATTATTAGAAATAAAGAAAAAACAAAATTAAAGACTAATTCAGTGAGAATTAGAGAATTAAATAAAAGATAATTTATCTTAAATTGTATTAAATACAAAAATAATGAGAATTAAAGCACCAGAGCTGCTGTTGAACTGATGTCAAACAGAAATACTTAATCTTTGGATTTGAAAAATAAGAAAATTGGTTTCGATTCGAGTGATGTGTTTATCACAGCAGAGATGTCCCAAACCAACCAATAATACTGTAGTCAGAGCTCAGCAGTGAAGAGTCAATCACTAATAGTCAGACAATTAGTGAGAACTGATTGGAGAAAAATGAATTTGAGAGTCGAGTCGACCTTTTTTGTTCAGTTCCTGTCATAAATTGGCGTAAATTTATTTTCTCATTTAAGTTGATCGGGAGGTTCGTGAGGGGATGGGACGCGTATTGAGGGGTCTTAACCCGGGACCGAGTCATGAATGTGATGCCAGTGCTCACAAAGAGACCGACTCTTGCCTCCAACAGTTTGCCTGATTCACGCCCTGCTGACTTCTTCGCACCTGGGATGAGGCGCATCAACACAACCATAGCTGCCATACCAGCAGAATACGGGCGCACACACACCACAACTGCTCTCTCTCTCTCTCTCTCTCTCTCTCTCTCTCTCTCTCTCTCTCTCTCTCTCTCTCTCGCACTGGCATTGAAACATTGAAAGTGAGCCCAATATCGCGTTTACATTACTGTACGTGCATTGAGAAGAGAAGCATCGGATGCACAGATGCACTGCACCAGTAATGCTGACTCTCAATGAATGACTATAACTATAACTACAGTATAACTTCATTCCCCTTCAGTTCAGTTCTTAATTCGACGATTTGTTGCTAAGTTTGTCTCAATTTTTCTCTTCTCTTCACTAAATATAAAAAAGCTATTCATGTCTTACACTTGTGTTATATCAGTAGAAACTGTTATTCTTGTCGTTCATTACATCATTTGACTGAAATTTATTACTTTTTCCTATTTTTTTCTTTGAGATCTCTGGCGAATCATTCGTCTGAACTTTTTATTATTAGTGAAACATATTTGAAGCACATTTTTAGTGATGTGCAAGCAAACTCTAATTATAATACTCCCGGGGTTTGAGTCAGTGCTCTCTGTCTTATGCTTTTTGTTATTTTTGGAGAACTCTTGACTAAATTCTATGTGTTTTTCATAAATATGCTCTCGTACCCAATGACTACCCGTCACTACCTGACTCTTGCACATCCATAACATATTCATTGAACGTTTGCACTCCATTCGAGTTCGCATATCGACAACACATACACAGCTATAATATGCTACGAAACGTCTGCTCCATATACTCGTGATTAGAGTCAATATATTCTTTGCTTAATTTCACAAAACGAAACATTTTATTACTATATTATGAATATATCTGCGAATAAATTCTCTTATATTTTGTACATATTTTGCGTGAGATATTGAATTATTATTATATTCTGGTTATTCTGTATATTGAAAAATAAAAATACTTAAAACAAAAAACATACCATTCATTCATATAATGTCTCGTTTTTGAACATTTATTTATTTTTTCGAAACAAAGTATTGGCCAATAAAGTAGAAAAGTATAGCAAATAGTTTTCAATTTGAATCGCTTGAATCGCGTGGCATATTATACTTGTATCCGAACGAGCCTTATATACAGTTTGCATAATTGATACCTTCATAAGAGCCAAACATAATTATTGTCATTAATATATTAATTTATTATAGAAATACTAAAGTAAATGCCCCTCTTCTATTTTATTTTTCCATTATATAACGAGATGTTATTTTACTGACTGATTCAACTCAGACACGAGAATTATATTTTTGTTGAGTTTCGATAGATTCAGATCTAAATCATATTTTTTTTTTAAATACGATTAGTATATAATTAAGTAATAGAGAAATAGGGATAAAAAAAAGTCATATAATTAATAGTAATTTATTCATTGTTTGTTTCTATGACTTTAAAAGATATGTTAAAATCTTTGTTAGTTATGTTGAAAGTAAAACAAGTTCTGATACTTTTTTTCTTAACTTAATTTTCTTTTTTTTTTATTAATCACTTCCTGTGAAGTTGAGTATAATTTTACTCTTTATAAATCAGCTCTTAATATGTTTCTCACAAAGCATTTATTAAACATTTTCACTGCATATACAGTAAAACTTATATATTATTTAATAATTAGTTTAGTTTTTATAGATTTAAAAAATTCTGATTCTATTCATAAGTATTATTGAAAAGATTATAAATATTTTGCTTAGAAATAAATATATTTTTAAAATTTTTGACTGAATTTCGATACTAACAGTTTAATGAATAAAACTTTAAATTAATATATAATTTCTTTAATTAAAAACTTTTTGTTTGTATTAATTTCTTTTTTCATATAATTTTTATTCTTTTGATTAACTGATAAATATATTCATTAAACGAATAATAAATAAAACAAAACAAAAATTAAAAATTCAATTAAGTTATATAAGTCTGTGAATTAGGATTATTAGCAAAAAATAATTTGAACATAAATCAAACAAATCGTGAGATTTGAGACAAAAAAGCAAATAAGAGTAATATCAGGAAATGTGAAATATTTTTACCAAATATTTGCATAAAAGTTGTTGAATAATGTGTTATATACTGTATTTGAAACATAATTAGATGTCGGATGAGCTCAAGTCTGAACAATTGGCACTTCAGTCGTAGGTTTTATGAGTTACCGATTCTTTGGGCGCAAATCACTATTATTTCATTTCTAGTGATAGTGCGGTATATTCTCTACAAAGAATATTCAGTACAGTTGTAGTCAATACGAATGGCATGTCCGGCACCCTCGAGCTTATTGGCGGTAAATCTATACCATTTACTCAATCATTAAATTGTTTTCAAATTCTTCAATGAATAACATTTTCTTATTAAGAAATAGTCAATGATTTTCTCTTATAGTAATTATTTTAATGATTTCTTTTAATTATTCGCAAACTATTTAAAAGTTTTTAATTGACTGAAAACTCCTATATTTCTCATTATAGTTATTGCAGTGAATACAACAGTAAAATACTATAGATATTATGGGAGAGAGGGATAGAGAGTGAAAAATAGAGGAGAATAGAGATGAACGATAAAAATTAATGTATGCTATGATTACATAGCGGTCTGAAAGTTGAGCCGTATCTCGATAATAGAGAAAATACGAGGCTTTGTGTCGAGTACTGTATTCTTACAAAATATGCGCATATTTTCAAATTTCATTCATAAACTGCTGGTTTGTATCCATATTTTGTTATCTTCGCTCTAATCTCTTAATTAAATACTATTACTATCGCTAATGAATAACACGAATAATTAGAAAATTATTTCGGATATAATAATAATGAAAATGCTTTAGAAGTTTGTCATACGATTTGATTTGTGTTCAGTTCATTCATTATAGCGCTTATAAATTGGCAAATAAAATATGAGACACAGTTAGGCATTCCTGAAGTGTTATATTTTATTGACAAATATTTTTCGCTCGTTTTCATCAAAAATTATTTAATAAATTGCGTAAAGGATTCGTACGATATGTCAGGATTTTATGAGCCATTAGTCGAAGAATGCATTTCTATAGAAGCAAAATATCTATATATCAATACATATACAGAATTTGTCTTTTAGTATAGTATCACTGATATAACAACTGTACAGATGTAATGACATAGAATGGAAAGCCTTCTGGATATTAGTGCCAAATATTTATCGACCCAAAAAATTTCTGGGAATCACTTTTGATTTGAAAAAACATGTCTGAGCAGTGAAAGACAAACTTTAATTGACTTTAATTCTCTTATAATTGTTTGCTTGACTGACACTGAGAAGGCTTTCGATATCCGATCCTTTGATAATATATTAGAGAAATGAAAAGAAATAGAAATGCATTTAATTTATTACGACATACAATGACTGCAATGACTGCAATGACTGCGTGGAAAAGTGCAAACTATAGCTGTGTTTCCGGTTTCAACTGAAAACAGCTCTCAGTTTTGCCAATAAGAGTGAAAAACCAATGAGTTATTGAGGGTTTGGGACAGAGATCTTCCCGAAGATTGACAGCAGAGCACACAGAAGGCACACAAGAATGAAAGAGACGAGACAACTATTAGTGCCTCTACTGAATCACTGATAATGTGTGTGATAAGAGAGTGCACTTCTGGGATGTTCCTCTGCTCTGGCTGTGATGTGCCAGTGATGTGCCAGCGCTGCCAATTGGCTCTGGTTCACAAATTTACACTTTTCAGTTCGATTTCCAATACCAATAAGTAGAGTCGAGTCGAGTCTTGTCTGAGTCGGAGAACTCTATGTGTAGTAAAGCATTGAAACAATTATGAACTCAAACCGTTAGACTTTATATATTAATATAATATAACATTTTGCACTCAAACAACACCTCATTCAACAAATTTGATTCAATCGAATAGATTTTGATTTATTACATGTCTTCTTAATATAGAGAACTTTAATAAACATATTTTCAAAGAATAAATGGATGAAAAACTGTATAAAAAGTAAAGCATTTTATTTAATGAATTTGTTAATTTGTCTTTAAGTACACGTTTAACGTGAAGTATATTAAATGAGTTTTGGGCACAATTTTCGGCACTTTCGGTGCCCTTCAGTAATAAGAGCTGAGAATTAGAGTGTTTTTTCTTGAGTTAAATAATTATTAGCGATTGAATGATAGCATTGATAGCATGTAAACCAAGCATTAAAGGCATTAAAACTGATTACAATTTTAATAATTGATGAGTCAGTCAGTCTTGTGCTCTCTATGCAAGCGGTTCAAGGCTTCAATCGCTTCTATACCTCCTCAGACATACCGGTGAAGAATGTTTGCATTTTCTAAGCGTTTCATATTTTAAGTCTTAATTTTTGCTCAGCTCTCGAGTCAATCGCACCATTAGCTTAGTTATAGACATAAACATATAATAAGTTTTAGTATAACTTACTTATTATGATTAGAATATGTTTTAAGCTTATGGTTAGGCTTAGCGTGTTTTACCTTAACATATCACCCTGCTTCATATGAACTTATTCTCCCTCTACTCTCGATTAATATAATAATCCAATTTTGAGTAATTTATTTAATATGATTTGTTGGCATTCAGTTCAGTTCAGTTCAATTGCAGTGCATTGGTTTTGGTCTATATTATTAGATCATATTATATAATATTTTAGGTTATATTTCGTGTTAGAAATCCTAATTTGGAGAACAGTTCCTCTCATTTATTTTGATTGCACTCCCATTTTAGCCCAGGATTGCATTATCAACGCTAACAATATTACATTTGGCAAAAAGCAAAACAACTATGAGTTCTAAAAAAATTGTTTGAGTTATTGGTTTGCCATTGCGTGCCATTTAAATAGAGCTATCATCAGATAAACACTATATCAGTATTTCAATTATATGCTTATTATTGAGGCTTTATATTAGAGTTAAAGAAAATGAGTTTATTTTTCTATTTTCTTGTTTTGCATATTTTGCTAATGAAAGCCTGATTTCGCAAATCTCATCGGGGTTTAAGTGCCAAATAGATTAGACTCAATGACATATTAAAAGTCAAAAACATTTTCTACTAAAGAGATAATTAAAAAATTAATTTTGAAAAATATTTATGACTTCAGACAAAATTGATTTAACCCTTTTGCTGATGGAGTAAATTGTGAAGTAATCTAAGAGGCATTCAATCAAATTGAGAATAAAAATGCAATTATAAGCGATAATAATAATAGTGATAAATAAGTTAATAAACCTTCAAAATCAATGAGTCTGTAATTTATTTCTCTTTCCAATCAATTTACTATCAATTATAATGGAAATTGTTTTTCATTAAATATATTAATTTTTAATCTACGATTGGATCATCAAAATGAAAGGCGAAATGTCTTTTTTCTTGCTTAGTTTTAATTAGCATGTATAAATTAATATTTTGAACTCAGTTGCACAGCTCAGTTATTAATGTCTTTGGCTTTTAATGAATTTTTAAACGCAAACAATAAATTGATTGCTATTAAGAACTGAAATAACAATAAGTTTTATGATTACATCTAATGTTTGATATAATGTTATTAATATTTTTGGTTTATTTCTCTCATTTAGTCTATTAATCAAAATCAATTAGCTTTTGGGTGCTTTCGATAAAAACATTAACTCAAATACATATTCGGTTTAAATGTTATTTTAGAAGTTTAAGTAGAAATTAATCAGAATATAGAGAGAGTATTGTAAGCAAAACATCAATCGTTTAGCTGTTATTCTATAGTAAATGAGGTGAGAAAGTAAGACAACGTTTGACTCCAAAAATTCAAACATCAATTCTGGCTTTTGTTTGTTTAGAATTACTCTACAATATAGTCAAATGTTATGCGTTTGAGTGCATCTGACTCTACACTGGCACTGGTATTCGTCAGCTCTCAGCACAAGCAACATTCAATATTACACAAACACTACCTTTTAGTTACAGTAACTCTACTGTAGTTTTGTTGGCTTTGGGATCAATGCTGGCCTAATGACGATAATATATTGATACTAATATTGTATTGCCTTAAGAACAAGAATACTGTAATTCTGCTATACTTTTATCATATATACAGTACTCTACTTATTCAAACTGCAAGCCATCAATGGATTGTCTATTCGTTAGCATAATTTCAGTCTCCAGTCTATGCCATGAATGCAGTGTTCATGCAATGCATATAAGCGTTTCGTATATAATGATAGAACAGAATCATAACAACAGACATAATAATAGAGTAATATATTTGTAGAAACAAAAAACCAGAAATTATATTAATGTTATGAATACAATAGAGTATAAAAATGGATAGAAAGAAAAGCCATCGAAAAGCCACCCAATGCGACGTTGTGGTTGTCCTGGCTCTCAATTGGTTAACAATTGCAGCAATTGGTGACTTTTACGAATAATACAGTTTAATGTCTATTGCAGTTTCGCTCTCTCTATCTCTCTGTGTCTCTCATTCTCTGTTTCGATCATTCATTCTGACAGCCGGTGTTTAGTCGACAACAAATTATAGTCGAGTTTACATTTGAGAAGGAAATGAAATGAAAAAATATATGCCTTTAATGTAATATGATTTGAAATATTGACCAAAAAGTAAATCGAGACAAACAGTGCAGACACACAAAGAAATAAAATCAATTCTCTGCTACAAAACTGTTTTCACATATAAAATAAAAAAAATTGTAACAAAAAAAGGTTTCTCTCATTCATTTGTTTTCATCCGCTTTTTTCATACGACATGTTTCGCAAAGCACTTAAGTCTTAAAGATATAATTTTCTATAATTATTGAATTAGATGAACAACAAAATTAGTTACTCCGATGAAAAATAATCAGATAATCAGTAGTGAAAAGCATTTTTTAAAACTTCAATTACAGTCTAATCTCAATTAATTTTAATGTAAGTTAAAAACAACTCAGAAATTGTATTGAAGTTACTGTTCATAGATTTTAATGCAGATTTCATTGAGAATTAATTAATGAAAAATAAATGTTTCTTAACATAAAAAGTGTTTAAGAAAGATAAAAAAGAGTCTATAAATAAGTCACGAATGCATTTAAAATTATAAGAATTAGGATATCGTTTAATCTAAACGACTAGTAATGATAAGAAAAATTGATTTTTTTCAATCTTTTTATTTTTCATTTGGAAAAAAATACAATCATTTTATTTAATTCACTTTTATTTAATTTGATTTTTGGTAAAAAGCAATTGCAATGATTTAATTGATTAAATTGAATCGAAGCCAAAGCTATAGAATTATATACAATATTGTGATAGAAATTACATGAAAGGCAAGCGTGAGCTCCAGATTATAGCCAGTCGTAAAAAATTGCGGCCAAAGATTTGTTGAACACTTCTAACGAGTCTTATTACCGACTCATGAATGACAGCTTTGAAGACAGTGTTGTTAACAAATAAGTACTGGAAGTATGGAATCAAACAGAAAATACTGATCGCATATATGACACAAGAGCTGGTCTGAGACTGACATAAGGCGGGCATAACTTATATTAGATTCTGTTTGGAAGGAAAATAAAACAAAACAAAACGGAATAAAAAGAATTGTTTCTCAAAAATGTTTGGAATACTGTATATAAAAATTGCTAAAACATCGAAACACTAGGCGTTTGATTTTCATGACCCGGGGCCAAATTCATGTTTCAGGTGTAACTAATTGCCAGTGCCGGCTTCGTTTGTTGTGGCAGAATCTGCCAGCGTTTGTGCCAGTGCTCTGATATTGCAGTGCCTGTGCCCGGCCAGCAATTGCACTGAATTTCATTGAGTCAATTGCACCGTATTGTGTCAGATATGACAAAACGACCATCACTTCCACTTTAGCATTCACTATAATGTTCACTTCATCTCCACTTCACTACATCCATGGGTGGCGTAATTTAATTCCATCCTTAGTGTGCTTTCTTAGGCCTCACAATCATTGTTAGTGTTATTATTGTTTGAGAAGAGAAATACAAAACTTATAATTTTAATATTATATGCCATCGATTCCACACATCTCTGCAGTTCTACAAACCATTCTATACTTTCAATTCAATTCATTTTTTTCATTTTCCTTTCGCTCGCATTCCTGTTGTTAACAAAAATGCGATAAAATATTTATATTTCATTTTTTAATCATTTAGCGACCAATGAATGCATTGATTTTAAATACATGAATAACTTTATTATTAATTTGTTTAATTGGTAATCATTTAATAACTGTAAGGATTCTATACTTTTGTATTTTGTTTCTTTTTTTGATTGTCTATCTTTCCAGTGGTATGTCAATTACCCAGATCACTCAACTTAATTTAGCTCTTTATTGCATCTGTGCTCAATATTTTATACCAATTTATTGTCTGGTTTATAAATTTGATTAATTAACAGCATTTATAAGAATGCAAACCAATGATGATCAGGAAGGTCAGGAAGGATATACTACGCCTATACCACCCTGGTTGAGGGCAAAGTTGCTAAATATATTGGGTTTGACTGATTTGATAAAACCTAAAGTTATAAAAAAATGTCAAATTATTAGCACTCCTAAAATTCGTGATCCCATTCCCTCCTGTGATCATAATACTAACCCTCCCTGCGCACCAGATTTGAATAAAGTGTCTGTTTATCTGATCTAATGATTTATAAACGTCGATGAGTTTGAAAAGAAATGATTGTCCTTAAGGATAATTTATGGAAATTATTCATTGAAACTTCAGACTCACTTCAAATTAATATATGATAACAAGTATTCCCGGCTTTTGCGCCAAATCTTAAACTAAGAGAAGAGTTGTTTCCTATGCAAACCGATTCCATCCATGTCTTCAAAGAAAAAGTTATGACTCGAGGCTAACCTTTCGATTAGTTTTGATATCTGATAGCATTTGATAGCAATTCAATTCATCAATCGATTGAATTATTGCGAATTTACTTTCAAACACATACCGGAGTCAACTCAATCTATACTTAAGTAATTATAGAATTAATTTTTTACATTCCTATACCAAACAAATCATTGTAATTATTTTCACTCAATTATTATCATTTTCTATTTTGAAGTTTCCTTGATTAACAAAAGGACAACAATTGAGTCAGGGGAAAATTATGTTAAATGTTAAATTATTAATACAATTATCAATAATATTATGGTTTACTATATTTATACATAATATTAATATAACTTATTTAAACCAATTTTTCAATCCTTTCAAAGAATATATGGAGAACTTGATTGCAATTCAAAAGAGTTTCAATAATATCAAAACCCATGGACTTGAGAGCAGAAAAATCTTATCAATAAAAATGATATAATTTTTATCAATTACTGTAATAATAAACAATTCTAACCAATAATTATGATTATTTCAGACGCATCTGCGGATCACTTGAATCTGTTCAGTAACAGAGCCTCTCAGGCCAAGAAGAAGCGCAAATCGCGGACAGCCTTTACGAACCATCAGATCTTTGAATTGGAAAAACGATTTCTATACCAAAAATATTTATCTCCGGCGGACAGGGATGAGATCGCCCAAACACTAGGCCTGACTAATGCGCAAGTGATTACCTGGTGAGTCGTTGCTTAGCATAGGATTATTGATTAGATTATTATATAAACAGATTTATAATAAGAACAGTTATCAGAGAATCAGAACTATATTTGATTAATAAAATTACTTTAATTTATATAAAAATCTTTAAACAATTATTCGAAGACTTAATGTGAATGTATTAATAGGTTTCAAAATAGAAGAGCCAAATGCAAACGTGATGTCGAGGAATACAAGTATAATAGATAGTCAGTCAGATTCAGATCGTTCTTATTATTCTTAAACATTCCTATATTGAGATTATTAGCACAAATCTAATATCGATTCCATTCTTGTATTCATAGGTTTCAGAATAGGAGAGCAAAACTGAAGCGGGATATGGAAGAGCTGAAGAAGGATGTGGATGCGGCTAAGATGGCTCCAGTCCATAAAAGTCTTCTAGACATCCAAGACCTGAGTCTGATGAAGAAGGCAGACTTGGCCGCAGTCCTGCACCAACACCAACAGCAACAACAGTCTAAATCTCCGCTCAGCTAAATGTCGATAACTATTTGTTTTGTGACGTATTGTCGAAAAGAGATTTAAAATTTATAAATATATATAAATAATTGGATTAAATATAAAATGGCATTGAATTGCAATATCAAAAACGTTCCTAAATTTTAATGTTATACAGAAAACTGTTTTCTCTCTATTTATTAGTGAAAATTTAATTTATATACAGTATAACCAAAATATATTATTATACTTGTAGTTCAGGTACTTTCATGAATAATATGAATCTATGGAAACGTTTTTAATTTCATTCCAATATACAGATCATTCGTTTGTCATTAGAATTGTTTGAATGAATTTTTGGAATCGATTTCGTAATGAGTTTCAGATATCGATAGAGAGAAAGAAAAGTCCATTTGATTGAAATTAAAGCAATATTTGGTTAACTATTAAATGAATGACTAATTATTTTATTGTAAATATTTATAAATAGACTATAAAAACCCCAAAAGTAATGGCAATTAATATTTTGTATAGAATTTTGCTGAAAGAGAAGTTCATTTATGAATAAATAACAAGAATAATGAATCACTTTAATGAGCATTCATTACATGGTTAACATGAGTTACATAGATTAACTCTGAATCTATTCCGAATCAATTATTACGTTTGCGTAATATATATTACATTCAAAATTAATTTATACAAAAATAGTAAAATACTGAATACAAATCATTGTATCCGATGTTCATTATATTCTCCTTTAAATTCAGAATCGTTTATATTTGACAATAATTTTCATGTATTTATCCAAAAAACTAAAAGCTAATGAGGGACAGGACTACTGGTGCTACCCCTATAGGTCAGCCAATCCGTATCGCATAAATAGATGCTTTTTACGACTCTCATACGGGTTGTTAGCAAATTGTACCGGCACAAGCAGGCCTATCCTTCACAGCTCTAGGACATTTTCTAATACTGTATAAAAATCAATAATTCTGTATAAAAACAATGTCACTCTTCTCAGCAAATGTTTTCAGTCGGCGCTCAATAATTGTCACGAATTTTATTTACTTTAGAAACGAAGAGACAGTCAAAGACAAAGACATGCAAAGCATGACTCTTATAGTACTACTAAAAAGTAAAGAAAATTGAGTAAAAGATCAGATAATTGTCTGATAATTATTTATTATTCTCTTTGGAAGCGCTGATTAGAAATGAACCGAATATTACACTGAAATCACACTTACTTTTGAATGAATGTTAATATTTCTGTATGTAATTCAATGCATGTAATTGTGTATAGCTTTCGGACAAAACATATCACACACTATAATAAATAATACTTTGAATGCAATTATTATATCGTATATTATACCTGAATTAATTCTCGATTATAATTATGATAAAAATATTTATACTGTACTTATAATATGTTCAACAAAATAATAATGTAATGTAAGCTAATTCGGTAGATGTAGCAGAATCTAAGCAGAATCTAAGCTGAATCTAAGCTGAATCTAAGCAGGATCAATTTACTCCAATGTTTGCTGCAATACAGTACTTATCCAAACAAATGATTATGTTATGAAAACCATTGCGAAAATGTTATGCTATTTCTCAAACATTATTTCACTGTATATTATATTATATGATATTTAGTAAAATGTGATTTAAGTTCCGCATTCAACTGTTCAACTGTTCTTTCACACATTTATTCTTTCAAATCATTTCTATTTAATTAAGTTTTAATTGATTTTTTACAAAAATGAGTTTATATCAAATATTGAATTAAAATGAACAATATAATTAGCAAGACTGATTCTATTGTAGATTCAGACTGATAGCAAAGATCATTCATTATAAGTTGGATTTGAAAGAAATCTATTTAATTATCAAAAGTTATAATCATTTTAAGTACTGGTTTGAGTAAAACCAACATTTGTTTCATAGAAAAGGCCGAAAGGAATGACTCATAGCTATGAATTAAAAGTTATATTAAAATAAGATATCAATGAAATTTTCTATTCAAAGAAGCAGCTTCCTAATTTATAATCATATTAAACAAATACAGGCACTAAACGAATAAAGGAATTAAGGAAATGCTAATTAATTTCCAACATTTTACTAATGGATATTATGAGTGCGGGATTGGTATTGCTTTCGACAATATCTGAATTTGAAAGCGAGTAAGACTGATATGACTGGTGAAGAGTCGGCTATCTTTAAGGGGATTTGAATGACAGTTGTGTATAAAGCGATTCATAGAAAGAATCAATTTTGAAGAAACGCCTTCTATTAGTATTATGTAGTGAACAATGTTCTCATCAATTATACTATATATTGATTATTCTGATTATTCTTCTAAATGTCTTCTATTGTTAGATAATTACAGATGAAGTCAATATTTTAATGACTACTGAATTTATGAATTTGATTCAGCAATGCCTCACCAGAATAAGAATGACCGGGGACTCAGCCTTATTCATGTTTGTTAATCCACTTTTATCTATACAGCTTATGAATGCGATAATTATTTCATTCAATTTTAAGCATTCAAAACATTTCTCTATAATTCAATCGAATTATGAATAATAAAAGTTTATAATAAGAGTTAAGAATAAAATTTATAAATAAGAAAATGAATTATTATTTAACAATCGATACTAACTCTTGAATACTTGAGTACTTCAAACAATGAAATGCCTTTTCCAGCGTTTAAGGCGTAAAATACAATAACCTATTATTATAAACATTTTCTGATTCATAATAGAAAAGGATCTTAAAAACAAATGGCTGTTTAGGGAAAAATTTCTTAAGCACTGACAGAATATATTTTTTTTCTTATATATAAATTACTTTTGTGTGAAATAATTATTTTTTTTCTGTATAACAGCGCTTAACAAAGCTTTGAAAAATTCAGATATGAGTTCATTGGGTGTTCTGTTTAGTACCAGATCTCTAGCTTTTATGAGATTTTTAGCGATACTAATGAGACATTATATGGAAGTTCATAAATATTCATTCAAATCGGTTTAAATTTTATTTTTCACTTAAATTCCTATTCTATAAAAAAAATTGTAAAAAATTCTTTAAAGCATACAAACTATTGGCTGAAAATTATTTAATAATTTGATGATTAAATGTTTTGCCATCTGTTTAACCAAAATGTTTTCAAATATATTCAATATATGATAGCATATAATGAGAGGAAAATAATTATTTTAAACGATTATATTAACTACTTATTTAAGAGGAAAGTAATTAACGTAGATTAGAAAGATTTTTAATTTAATTAAGAAAAATATATATAATGTAAAAAATCTAACGATTAGATTATCTAAACTAATATTTTGACAGTTTTGCCTCAATTTGATATCCGATATAAAGATTATAAACAAACCATTGAATGGTTTAGAGACTAAACTTTTCATAAGAGTGGCCACAGATAGCAAAGAAGCCGAGAGTTTATACCACAAACTACTGCATTAGCCGTACGTATGAACACTATTCTGAACAGTATTCGGATAGTCATTAAAGTATGTAATGGTAAGTATGTTCGTAAAGGTGCTCAGGGCCAAATCACAAAACTGATCGTTTACAAAGAGATGCCGCGCACTAACTACTCCATCCCATTCCCAACACCGAAGCTGTTGGGGTCAACACTTATAAATGGCTTCACAAAATTCATCATTATTTAAGTAGTATTAAAAACACGCTTTTATTTTCGCTTTCGATTATTTCGATATAAAATATAATTTTGTTTTTTTGTTTGAATTTTTTTTCAAACTTAAGATATTATTAAATGTATTCTATTATACTTTAATTGCTTGAATTGCTTTGTAAGTTGAATCAGGGAAGTTTAAATCAATACTAATAGCAGAGATGCAGAAACGAGACAATTGTAGCTGTACCATATGTACATTGCAGACCTGGAACATATTTTGATCGTCATCTCTGATTCAGACTATTCTAATGAAAATTGATTTTATATTTTCATATTAAAGTAAAAATGAAAACATTCTGAGAGAAAAAAAATCATATCTTTTAAAATCAATGAAAACGGAAGAAACCGTTGCTTTCATATAACGACTTATCGATTAATTAATGAGTTGATAAAAATCAATATAATATCAGAAAACAATTTACGTCACTTATAAAACCATTTAATTAGTATAAAAACAACTTTATATTATATTTTTTTGTTATCTTATGACAAATTAAATGGAAATAATTCAAAAATTCAATCTATTATATCACTCATATTTTTCATATTTTTTTTCATTCATTTCTTCATCGAATCTTTAATACAGATAATTACAGCTTATATTTGAAATATATTTCAAAGACACTATAAGTTTGACAAATAGTTTCAAATAATTTATTCATATTTTATTTATGAATAAACGTCTAAATAATGCAAAAAAGTATTTCTTAAGATTTCCAAAAGTAATTTAAAAAATAAAATAATCGTAAAATGGATTAAATAAAATGTATTATTAAAATATGGAAATAAATTCTGAAAAAATGGCTTAATTTACGAATTCTGGGAAATTGTATCCAAATATGATTATCTTAATTATGCTTTCCTTAAATATTCACTTTTATGCGAAAAATATTCAAATCAGACATTTGTTAAATTATGTGAAGTTTTTTTTGTTTTTAAATAATAAGAACAAATAAATCAAATAATAAAAACCCATTTCCCGTCAATTATAGCTCGGATGCAAAGATCGAGATTCGGGTAAATAGATTATGATTTCTCATATCATATACACAATTGATAGTAATTTTGATCAAATATTCTGATTGACTCACAAGTCAGTTGTGGTAATGCTATAAACACTTCCCCTTTGAGGTGGAATTCTTCATATATTCATGCCTTCAGTTTAGTAACTCGTCAGTTGAGGCAAATGCTAGCACCGGCATCAATATCCGCCTATGGGCTACATATGTACAGCCATGTTATCTAATTGAAACGTCATATCTCTATAAAGTGTTTTAGTTAAGGCCCTAAAGCGCTCTGTTTGGAGAGGTGTACAGAAAATATACACTTTTTTCTAATATATTAGGTTTTGAAGCAATGCATCCATTAATGCAATACATAAAGCGCTGAATCCAACAGCAAAACAAAATCTGATTATTATTGTTATTATACAGATGTTATTTCACGTTATAAATTATGCCTGAAATTAGAGCCCAATTCTAACGAGAAGACAATTCTCTCTTAATTTATGCACTTAACTGAACACTTCATATAATACACACTCGAATGGAAAAAAGTTTCCGAAAATTTTAATTTTTTTTCTTCGTTTCATTTGAATATTATGTTAACTAATAAGCTCTGAACCAAACCCACAGTTATGTTATGTTATGTATATTTGCTATTCTGTTCTGTTTGTGTTCGGCATTAATCTTAAGCCAAAAAAGAGAGAAAGAAATATATATTTGGGAAGAAAAGAAAGGCCGAGGATATGTAGCCGCGAGTGCTTTCCCATCGACTCATTATTTAAGTGCTATAATTACATAGTATTTCGATAGGAAAAGCACTCAAATATTGTACACTTACAACAAGTTATCTAAACATATCCTAACTTTGATATCATTTCTTTCTTTCACTTTTCTCGCACTCGTTCTCTCGTTCAACGTTTGCCACAAATTATACAACAAATCCAATCAAATCTCTGCACAAGAAATATATTCGGCATATGTTTTATGATCACCGAAACACTATTATGACTGCGAAGAGTCGCACGTTTTGGCTGAGAGGTACCCGGCTTATACTGAATAAGGCATAAAACTTACTAACCATTGGCGTTAGGCGTTTAGCACTAGGCATTGGGACCACTACAAGGCCAGGTGTGAGGCTTAGACTGATGGCTAGCTATGAAAAGATGATTAAGAGTCGACCAGAAAAGTCGATTCCAGGCTATCTCGCAGTGATTCTTATATTGAACGAATAATTGCCCCTGAGTTGTTTTACTGTAGATATAATTAATGTAAAATCACGGAAAGCCACTTTAATTGGATTATATTGACACTCAATCACCTCATTATAGTCACAATTCATTAAAAAATTAATTATAGTATCGAATACTTCGATATAATTACTCTGTTTTTAGTTTCACTTAATTAAGGCATTCATTAAAGATTTAATGCATTCAAAGAAGTTTTTAATAAAGAATTAGACCTCGAGTTCAGTCTATTTCTAACCAATTAATTAATTGAATTTTTATTAGAAAATTAGTCGAAAAGAATTATTTAAATTAATTTATAAATCAAATGAATTTTCATTAATTCCTTTGTTATATCTCTGACACGAATACAGTTTTTATAATTTATTAATTAATTAATTAATAGGTGTAAGGCATCTAATTAGGTACTAGGGTAATTAGATACAAGCAGACATGTGAAAGAATGGATTCAGAAAAGTGTATTTGTAAGCAAACATTTGAATTCTTGCCTCAATTTTATTGACTCACATAATACTCAGCTACGTTAGAGTCGTTATTAGTGCCTTGCTAAATTGAGAAAATCCTCATTTATCGTATAAATCTTATGCTAAACAGACCGTTCTGTGACTCTTAATCATAGGTTTTATATTATATAATAGTTTATCTATTGGTAGTCAGGCTCATTTAAATTTGTTTTTCTCTCATTTCATAATAAAGTTCTTTTGTGTGGCTTTCGTTGCAAACAAAGCTCTAATATCTATACTATATAAATATTAGTATAAATAGTCGATTCAATAATAGATACTATTGTTTGACAGCTATTTTGCAATTAATTATTGAATACAAATATTAATATATAAATAAATGAAATATTTATTATATTATCTGTTTGTTTGACAATTAGTTTTCAACTCCTAAATGACCTAAACTACAGATAATGTGATATAACATTCAGATTCAGTCATTATCTGTGAAGACTTTATAAAGAGTACAAAGTTTTGCTAATTCTCACTCCAAATCTGGTTAATTACATCTTAGAGTTAATTTATTTGTGGCCTCAAAAAGTTGAAGAACCCATAAATAATTGACAAGTTTTGGACAAACGCTGATAAGAATGGCTGATATGATAACTAACTATAACTATATTTAGTCATTGCTAATGATTATAGCGATCGCAGACATAAAATATGGACTTATTTTCTGTTTCTTTCTGCGACACCGAAACTGAATTACTTATTATTATTATTATAGACAAGATTTGAATATTAATTAAATAATAAGAACTCGTTTATCCGACACTGACAGCTGCGAGCAGTCATCGGAGCCTTTTCCACAACATTTCCAGCTTTGCATAATTGACATTCGCTAAGAAATCATATGCATTGCAATCAAACTTATTATTAGACTCAGTTTAGTTTTACATATTTAATATGACTTGAAAACTCATCATCTCTTCTGCATTACATATACATTGAATAACATTTTCATTACATCTGAAGACAGAACACATTTCTCTTCTAAACCTCTTATTTAAAGCTTTTGTTTTGACACTGAATATAAGACAAATAGTCAGCAAATATTATAATACACTAATTGTCTTATATTTATGAAACCATTAGACATATTATGCATACTATATGTTAAATATGCACTCATTTGCAACAATTGTGTATTCGCTGAAGATTTTTAGGAAGAAATTTAATATCGATTATAAGTCAATGGTTTGACAAACATATGAACAATGAATGATAAAAATGAAAATAATAGCAGACTTTTGTATCTAATATACTGTAGAAGTGAATGAATAGAAATAATAAATATAAGCAAAAGGAAAACCAATCGATCATTCATTTCAATTAAAAAGTCGTATTTTTTATATACTATTACTGTTTTGTTAATGTATTTATCGAAGTCTAAGCAGAACAGGAGAGCGCGTGACAAGAAATAGTTGGTAATGTTGTCGACACCATTAGCTTTCCGCAAATGATATATAAGTTTAGATGAAAGGGCTTTTGACACTGTTATGTTTGGAGGGCTCGATTGGAAACAGCGCTAAACTGCAACTAATTTGTCACAAATAAAATTGATGTTTCAATACATTCACATCGAATCGAGTTTCTGTCAGTTTAAAGCCCCGACAGCTTTGCTCTGTCTTACTCTGCAGTACAACCGATTACATTATAATATTTATAATTGCTGTCAATTAACTTAACTTTTATTCTGAACTTTGCGTTTAGATATAAATTATGTCCGATATTAGCCTTATATTAAGTTCGGTCTAAAAAATAGGTTTTCAATAAAAGTCGATTTAAGCGATGCTTTTGATTAATAATAGAGAGACTAGTCTTCAAAACTACAATCCATTCACAGACCCATTACTCTCAAACCCGTTGTCCTCTTTTGAAAAGAAACCCTGCACAAATTTGAATTCTGAGATCTTAAAACTAATATATCAATTAAAATGATTCAAGGGAAAAGAAGATTAATTGAATAATCTTGGTAGAATCAATATTTCTTATTTTAGCATTTCGAGTTTATGCCCTTCCACAGAGAATTTGAGCTTGGATCTCGCTAAATTATAATTGATACTGTACAGGTTATACTGCAAGAGTACATATAAATTGGATCAATTGAATTAAGGAATGACTTAATTAATAAGTCCAATCACTTAGCGATAAATAAATTAGAACTAGTTCACTTTGGGTCAGAATTGAACCGAATTCTCTGATATAAATACATATAAATACACGTATATAAAGTGTTTTCAATCTAAAGACTAGTATTTTTATAAAAGTTTTATATTTCATCGCTTTTCGAAATGAATATACCACTACTGCCGGCCCGTCCCGTCCAAACCCGTAGACATACCTGTTTTCGGAAACTATTTTAACTAATACTGTATTAGCGTATATGTGAACAGCTCTCCAGTGGAGCGGAAGTTCTTTGTAAAAGGTTTGGCATTAGAAAAAAAATTGTGGCTCACTGTGCCGGCTGACATTTAATTATTTTTATTTTTCATACAACTCCTAAACTAAGCTCTAACTCATCTCGACTTCATTTATCCAGTTATAGCTACATTGGAAGCACGCTTTTCATCATCAATTGTGCCGCACAGGGATTTACAGGCAATCACTTTAGAAATTGTTTGAGTCTTTATAGCTATTCCTTATTCACAGACTTTTTTCAAATATTATACCAAATTTTAGAAGATAAATGAAATTGTACTAGAATATAAACTTGGCCAAATTCTAGTATTAACTACTACAAAAATGATCAGAATTAAGCCAGGATAATTAAGACAAATTAATTTCATCCTTACACAATTTAAATCACTAGATGACTAAATCATTTGCTATAATTTTATGGCGTATTTCTAAAAGCAATTTTGAATATAATCCATGTCTTTGATTAGAGACAGAACTACACAATCAAAGAGAGCAGTAAACGAATTGGGAATAATTTAAAGCCATTTATATTTAATTATTGTTTAAATATTATTCAAAACATTTATTCATTTGGAAAAGAGTTGTTTATTCGCTATAAGTATTATTATAATTATTAAAATGAATACCAAATAAATGTTTGAATTTATTGAATTGTTTTATGAATAAGAGAATTAAAACTATGAAAATGTTTAACAAATTGTTTTGATATGTTTTTAGCACATCTTCTCGTGTAATCTCAATGATTAATATCTTTAATGCTATTATAATGTTGTGTAATGAGCGTCCGTTTAGCCCCAGGACTGACATTGAAAGACCGACTAATTTAAAGACTGTTTTGTTTTGCTTCCGAGAGAAACACTACAATCAATGCAAACCTTTGATAACTAACACCATTAGAGCTAATCTTAATTATCATTATTGCCTCAGAATCTCACCAATTATTGCGAACACAAAATTCAAGAACATCTCTCTTATGTCGACGAATTCAGTTTATAATTTAACCTGTCTTAACAGAACTCTGCAGCTCAATTGAAACTGTTTCTTTTCATCAACATCAAACTTAATTTTGAGCCTTAACCTATCCAAATTAAAGAATCAAGTTAAATCGTATAATATTAATGAGCTTTCAGAATTTTCATCGCATAAAGTGTGGCCAATGGTGTAATTTATATTCAATAATCATGCATTGAATATCTCCAATCAATAATATCAATATAAGCCGGGTACATTATTTTTATGATAGATAAGACATTTTTGTTATTGATTTTATGTTTTGTTTTATTTGCAATTTTGACTTATTATTGATTATTTGCTTTCGTATGCAATACTGTATTGTTTTAATAATAAATTCTATGCATTAAGAAAATTAAATTCAAACTGTTTTTGATATAAATACATAAATTTTAGGTAAAGTACTTAAGTTTTGTATATTATTGTAATAATAGAACTTAGAATTGGTTTTGTTTGACTGAATGCCTGCAAAGGACATAAACCAACACCTCTTCACGCAATGCTTAATTGTCTCACCAGAGGTGACTCACACCGGGCATTCAAAATACATACTGTTTCTGATATTCTGTATATTTATGCCAAAAAATATCCAATAATACTGTATAACCAAAAATATAATTTTTAAGAATGGGCTCAACTTATTCGCAAACAATAATAAATGCGTTCCCTTCTGAAAGAGTGTCCAAGCTCATTTGCAAATTTATTATTAATTGCATCGTTTCTTGAACCGAAATGTTGCTGAAAAGCGACAAACGAGGTGTTTCTTTCCACCCCGGCATAGGGGTAGAATGCATATCTGGATCATTGATGTATATCCAAGGCTTTTCTCTGACCTTTTGCTGAAAGAAATTCGATTGAGTCGTCATTTCAATTAGATTTGTTTGAAATAAAACAATAAAATTTAAACAAATCGAAAGATTTTTTTTTGGAAAATTCCGAACAGAAAAGAATGAGAATATTATAAACGACAGAAATACTAATTCACATGAATTTTAATAGCTTGGAAGCCGAGCGTAAAACTTATTTTTTATAACTCTTTGAAATTTTTTTAAAGCAGTTTGAGGTCAATGCTATGCAGAGAAGCCCTTTATATGCATTGACTAAACTATCTGATCAATCAAAACAATTGAATCAATTTATTCAATAAATTCAAATCCAAACCCAATTCAATGATAGCCAATATTGTTATAGACTTTATTGAAATATTTATATAATTTTATAATAAATTATAATGTTTTCTGAGAATTCACTTCATGTAAAATTAAATTTGTTTCGGTTTACTCTTTATTTCAATTTGCTTTTGGAATAATTAATGTCTGGACTAATGTTTAATTGATATTAATATAATCTATTTTATTGGCTGCAAAACAATTATTATTATTATTATGCGATATATTTATACTAATATTTTAGTCCATAAATGTCAGGCATATAATAAACAGCGATTAGGAATCCAAATGAATGTCTAATATTATAATACTGCCGGCCAAGGGTACCAGACATATCATCAGAGGAGCTACTTACTTTTACCTCAAAACTCAGTTTATGAGCATACAAATTCAAAATGCATACAGGTTGAAATTAGTTTCTATGTGATTCATATATTTAGTCACTCAGTCTAAGTCCAGAAATTAAATACTTATTCATTTAAGAAATTGAAATCCGAATGTGCATAGAGTGTGGACTGGACTATGTTATATGATCCCTGGCCACCCCATATAATGAAAATAATTGTAGTAAAAGAGACAGTAATTGACGGCCACATCACGTCTACACAATAGAGAGCAGAATAATTGCAAATATGGTTCACTCTATCACTACTTCTACGGTATTATAATTTCTTTTATTGTTTTCATTTTCGGTTCACTTTTTTGTTTTGAATTTAGTTTTTATTTTTATTTTTTATTGCTTTTAGTATTATTACAATCAACGCTATGGTCTGTGCAGTTACCCAATACCTGAGCTGACGTTCTGAATACACAATGAAGTTTTTCTTTATTTTTATGACAATTGTTTTCTGTCGTTCTGGTCGTTCAAATCACTTGAAAATAATTTTTAGTTTCAATGACTGAAAAGTGAGAATTAGAGAGAAAAACGTTGCGATCATTAGAATAGCCTATCGTTAAGAGTGAGAAAGAATTTGAAGACAATTCGTACTGAAGTTAGCCTTGAGTTCAGTTCAGAAGTGTTGTAGAGTCGCAGTAAAAGCGACTCTCTTTTAGCAATTGAAAAATGATCCGGTGATAATGACCAGTTAGGTCTTGCTTATAGGCACCGGCTTATAAAATAGTAGTCAAATGGTGTGATTGTTTATGTGAGAGCTCTCTCTCGTTCTGTCAATCCTGTGATCCATTGCATGCAAATCATGTAAATTATATCTCAACTGCAATACTATATAATTGAAATGAAAGCCCATTTTCAATAAAACAGCCAAATTCTGATCCCATCTGTAATACCTGTGCTCTTCTGCTTAAGAGCTGTAAATGTTTGGCTAAATAGAGGCTGAGCTCAATCAGAAATGCCGAACACGTCCATAGATTTGCTCATTTGTACCCAAGCCATGGACAGGTCGGTCGTCGGTATCACTACCACTATGACTCTGGACTGTATCCACTGGTGAAGCAAACACTGTGGACCGCAGAGAGCACAGGCAGAGCACAGACAGAGCAGAGGCAGGCAAGAGTGCAGACACAGCAGACACGCAGATATCTCATTAGAGAGACGAAGAGCTCATTATAAGTGCGTTCTCTCACTCTTCTCATTAAGAATCGTATGCTTTCCGGAAAATAATTAACAAAAACTATAATTTATTTTTTCGCCGTTTTATTTGCCTTCAATGGACTTCAGGGTGTAATGCGCGCCACCATCTGAATCATCATTAGACACCATAAGACCATAAGATTATTAAATCTTTTATTCATCAAACAAATAAACTGCAAGGGGTATTATACGAGTATACCTTGGTTTCCAAGATTCACAAAATGCTTCAATGAATTTTGAACTCGACCTGAACTGGCCAACTAATCTAGACAAATGGCCGAGGGTGGGGCCCATAGTATTTTTTATGCTTAAGAATATTCAATATCTATTGCCTGAGAAATATTAATTCCTGCTCATATGTTAGCCTCTGTGCTGATGAGCTTGCACATCTCAGGTTTGAAGCATTAATTACAACATTATTTTATTCAAAACTATTTGCTTCTCATAATATTTGTTAAGTAGTATTGTGTAACTCCGAGTAAAGCCTTTTAAACTCAAAGTTGTTGTCAGACGTAAGAATGACTGCGAAAATACAATACAAAAATAATAATAAAATTTTGCGAAAATTAAATATTAATTTATTTTTATAACTATTAATGAAAGAAAAACTTTTATTTATGTCATAATTACGACTAAATTATTGACTTATTCTGTACTATACTATATATTCTCAAACTTCAAACAAATACAATAATAAACTGATCATATGGTAAGTCAGATTTGCCGACAGGTCTTTGTCTAAACCATCTCTTTGTCGGCAAATTTTTTAATAAAAGAATAAATAATAATAATTATTAATTGCAATACATTTCGCACAATCTATGGCACAATCTATGGTCACATCTGCTGTGCGCACAAACTATAAGAATATTGTTTTAAAAATAAGATATATTTTGTTTTTTAGGCGAATTATATTTCGACTAAATGTGTGGATAATGTTAATTAATTATAATGTTAATATGGCCAGGGTAATTAGTCATGTGGCTCATTATTCTATTGCGACCAAAATATAAAGAAAAAGCAGTCGACTAAAAGAATTTTAATCGAGCACCTTGAGCATATTCTATCAGTAGCTTAATTTGAATAAAACCATTAAAATAATAACCCAGTTCAAATATCAAAGAACCGAATCCGATGCTTCACATATTCCTATACCCCGTGAGTTGGTTCAGTTGCTTGAGTTGTCACGTCTGGCCATCTCTGGATCAAAGTTTAAACTTTTCTCAAACCAGTGAAAACATTGTAATTATTGTCGATTCAACTGAAAAATTATCTCATAATTAAATTATAAGTACTTTACATAACATTAAAAATTAAAACATTAAACAAAAAATAAATATTTTCATAAAAACATTTTAAAACTTATTAATGCATTGGAAGTCAACACTATTTAACTTTTTCTCTTTGGTTGACAGGTTTAGCAAATAATTATTATGATATAAGTTATAAAATATGACCAGGCTCAAACAAAAAGTTTGTTTTGGTTAGATCAGACAAAATTGAATAAATGAAGTATTAATAGAAGAAAAATCAGAATATAATCATTGATTGAGTCAATAGAAAATCGATTAAATATTCTGTAATAATAATTAAAATTATTTTTCTTTTCAAAGAATTTTATTTTTAATGAGTTGTCATTATTTGGGGTAAAATAAGAATTTAATTTGAATTTTATTTTGCCAATAGATCGGAAAAATTATGTTTTGTTTGTTTGTTTTCTTTCATCAATTGATGGCTTATTATTAAAGAGGATTTCCATGTTTTCCGACTTTTGATGAATCTATTAAACACTTAATTTCTATTAGATTTTCCTTTTACTGACTGAAGATTTATCGCTATTTACGCCATAATTATTTGATTGAAGACTTCAGACCGAGTTTTCATGAAAAATAAGAATTTATAGAAAAAGTTCAAAAGCGGGTTAAACCGAAACTGCAAATTATCCAGAACCATCCATTTTCTTGATAAATTGATGCCATGTTATGCAAAACATTAGTTTAGAGGAAATTCTGTTGTATTGAAAGTAAATTCTATTTTAATATTCGCCAAAACGTATAAAAAGGCATAAAAACGAGTTTATATAAAGTGAATACAATTTTATAATCATTTTTGAGAATTATTTAAAAGATAATACTTTAATAAATCTTTCCGATCGAATGCAGACGTGCGCAAGGTGGCTTCCAGGGAGATTTTATACAATTGAGTTTAAAAACTGAGAAAATAACCTTGTTCTAAAATTATTGTTCAAATGATTTAAACATATATTGAAATATTATGGATTCGTACGAATGAACCATTTCCTATGTCAGACAGGAATGAACTTGCGCCTCTTTGATAATTTGAGTCTGAGTTGGTCGTTAATATTAATAATTGGTAGTCAATAGAGTCCGGTTAGCGCTGAATACAGTGAAGCTTTGAATGCAGTTTAGACGCAACGCTTGGAATCTCCAGTATTTACGACTATTTTATAACTTTCTTCATATGAAGAGTCAGTTATAAAAATGATTATCCATTGAAACATGACTTTAGCTGAAAGTCTGGCCGCGGGTTATGCTTATGACGGCATGAGTTAACGAGTGGACTACTTTATTAAAGAGCGGTAAACAACATCTAAATTGTAGGCAGGGCTGGCAGCACTGGCAGCACTGGTAGGGCTAAGAGCACACCAGCGAGGAACATGATTTAAATGTTGAAAAACACCGATTTGTACAGCAGTTCAACATTTGGCGACTACTGCTGCGGACGCCTATCAGTGCAGTACAAGAGTTGATATTAAAATCAGCAATAAATGGTCTGATCCGTCAAATTTGGTTACCTTTGCCTATGAATATTGGCGGCGCTTTGTGTCACACCTTTAAAAAGTGAATGTCTTAACGCCCTCTTCACTCATAATATTTTTATCCATTACTTTATGGACAGGTTTTCGTTGAAAGAACTGATCTTTACGTCAATAATACTGTTTAGAAAATTAGTTGAATTGCTTTCGATATATAATATAAACCCTATTATGAGATATCAAACACATTAAGAACCTCTCCCTTCAAATCATACAACATATGAGTTATTATTATTTCTTATTCAACAGATAAGTACACTTCGGAAAAGAAGATCCAATTCTGAACTGTTCTGCTCTGTTATCACTTATTAGTTGGAAATATATTCTTATATTCTTCAGACTATTCACTACTAAATCTCTCAAAACTGTAAAACCAATGCTTTTTCAATGAATTCATTCAAAAATATTTTCATTTTTTGAGAATTTTTACAATAGACTAGCAGTGATGCGCAAGGTAGTCCGTTCAAAGTGGCCATATGACCAGATAATATTGTGTGGAATCAAGACGACCTGTGACAATTTTGCCTTCAACCTAATAAGTGGGAAACTCATAGTAAAACGAGTACTTTATTAGAAGAGTAAGGCTTTATAGAAAGTGGTGATAAAAATACTGTATTTAAGGGTCAATTGGGTTAAAACAGGGTAAAACGGGGTTCACTATATTTATGGGTAAAAACATCATTAAATTAATTGTCAATCAATTTGTTTTTGCATTAATAAACAAAAATTCATAAAAACATTTTCTGTTTGTAGTAAATTCTCAACTGTTTTCTCTTAATGTAAAAACTTATGGAAAAGAGTTGTCCATTGAATCAACACATTTGTCAAAAGATATATTCAAATAAAATAGTTTGCAATTCTTTGAGTTTAATAGTGAATGCATTGATTGGAGAGAATATTACATTTGTTTGACTTAACGAAACACTACTGCCATCTGCATGCATACACTGGTCCGGATTCCGGACCAAAAATCATATTCGCAGTAATAGTCCGTTAAATAATGAAAATGCAAGAGAATTACCCAATTATTGCCATTGAATTCACTGATTAATTAATTATTTGAAACATTCCTGTATTTTATTAATAAAATTTTAATTTTTCATTTTAAATGAAATATTTCAGTAATCAATGAACTATTTTATTGATCGAATTTATATTTAATGAAAAAAAAGCTCAAGGCAATAATACTTATTGGCTTTGGAGTGCAAAAAGTGTGCAAATATTTATCATAGACATTAATTCTAATGAAAAGTATTGATTAGAATGCATAGACTTTATGATACAAATAAAATAACTCTATTTATAAGGGATAGAGATTTGGAAATAATCGCAATTATTTAGTCTGATATGCAGTTCAATATACACTGTATGGACTGTATTCCTATTGATTGAGTGACAATTCATTGTCGAACATGTGTTCAACTGTTTATAATTTTGAAGACATTATTAAAGGGGTTATTAAAGTACTAGAATTAATAACGCACTTGAACATTAGCTTATGTCAGGGTAATCAGCACCAACACTTATTTAGTACCCAAAATCAAAATTCACCCATGCTTATTGGCATTTTCAAATGTACTGGGCAAGTGTACTGGCATCTTTAGCAGTGTGCAATAACAATGTATTAGGTCATGTACAACATTATACATCCATTTCTATACCTATCCCTACCCTAGGATTCACTCGACTATCCTTTGCATATTACAAGAGGAAAGACTGTCACTGACTGACCCGTACACACGAAACCTGAAAATAATGAAATCAATGGAAACTAAACACAGCTTAGAGTCAAGTATTGTTCAAATCCTCTGCATATGAGCCCTGGGTTTAGTGAAGGCCTGTCTATAGCAGTAACTGTGCAGACATTGAATGAAACAAATAATAGATTATTAGAAAAGATATAAAACTTTGTATTTATTACACAATTATTGAATCAAATGTCAAATCAAATAAAATGTATTGAAAACAATCAGTCCTTTTGTGGTCAATCATATCGTATAGACTCTGATGTGGTGTCCACTCGTGTCCAGTGCTGTGCTGTCAGTGCATACCTGAGCTCAGCCGCCGTGAAGTGTGGATATGAAAAGCACTCTATCGTTATGGTTGAGCGGACAGTGCAGTTGACCCAACAGTTCCCAATCGACATCATTGACGAGCACAAGAATGCCCGGCCGGACAGTGTCTCCGCTGACGAAGAGTTCTGGCCTTTCCTTCAGATGATTATTCTTCAGGCAATGGATTAATGTCTTTAAATCGCATTTTTTGTCCGAACTTTTCGGCAGTTTTACAGACAATTGCCGTTCGTTTCCAAACAATAGTTCTGTTCCTCCGCTCAGTTCGACCAACACTTCCAGACATTCACTCGAAGACATTGTTCACCGTTTGGATCAATTGATTCAATTATAATAAAGCGATTGAATTGAATGGAAATCAATATTTCATTCAATCGTTTATTCATTCAATACTTTGTTTACAAATCAATACAAAAATAACGTCAAAAACGACTTTGTATTCAAAATCATATTTTTTTGAAATAATTTAAATATGAATTCAATTATAAGATTAAAGAAATAATTGAATAAATTTAATTTGAATTTCATTTAAATAATCTAAAGCTAAACTGCACTAATATTAAATTAATCGAAAATAAATATGATTTGATCCAGTTCGAACAAAATAAACATGAAAGATCATTTAACAATTGACAAACCAATCCAATAGATGTCTATTCTATAGCTTTAAATGAATTTTTAGAAAACATATAAATATTTGTTTGAATTAGTTTTGAAACCAATAGATGACAGAACAGATTAAGTATTGAGAATCTTGTGAACAGAATATAATCTGAGTTTATATAAAATCTATTCGGCTTATTATCAATTCTCAAATATTCAGGTTATTATCATTTCTAAGTTCAAAGATGAAGCTTCCCATTAAATTAGCAAGATTACTATTACTTCAAAATTCAATTTAATTATATAATTAAAATAATTTGAAAATCTATTTAATTGAAGCAAAAAGAGTATAATTTAATTAATTTAATACTTAATAGAAATAATGCATAAATTTATAGTATATTTAGAATGGATTTATTAATAGGCATATCAACCTGGATAATTCAATTTAAATTTTATGACCCAATCAATAAAATTAAAGTTTGAATCGATTTTAGCGCTTAGTTTTAAAATCTATAATAAGAATAAACTTTAATTTGAATTCATGTGAAGCATATTTAAAATACTTATTCAAAATAGTTATTTGAATGTTATTCTCATTAGTCGACTAACTATTTATAATTATATGATATGTTAAGAGACTATAAGATATTAATAGTATAGGAAACTATTTTTTCGTATTTACGATCGATTTGATTATCGATAAAACTAATGAAAATATTCTAAAACCTGTTTTACTTATTATTTAGCAATAGATGAAAGTGAAAATCAATGCTATGTTTCATAGATATTGATTGATTAGTTTGAAAATTCAAAGTTAATAATCGAGAGAATAGCTTATAATTGGCAGAACATGAGTGTCATTGCAAAGCCAGTGCCAGTGCATGGGTAGGCATCATAGGCAGCTTGTGTGCTTCATATGCTTCATGTGCATTATGGGCTCGCAGTGTACTGTACACTGTGTACAGTATGTTCATAGCATGATTGGCGCAGTCATCCATCTCATTCAATTTCATATTCATTTTCATTTTGGGAAAAGCACTCATAAGTTATACTCATTTTTACTGCTTTTTATCAAAAATAATTGCTCTTCGCTTAGCATTAAAGCGAAGGTTCAAATGAAAACACTAAACATTATCAAAGAGAAGGATCAGAAAAGCTGTCGGGTCTGATCAGAAGCGAATCTTTCATCCATTGTGTGGATCGGGTCTCCGGAGAAATTATCGTTAGACTCATTCCATCTCTCAATCGTTATGTGAGCGCACAATGAGTATGTGTTTGGCGTAAAACACTTGTCCGCCTAAACACTACAACTTTATTAAGAAAGACAGTCATTCGGGGATTAAATATGTTATTCAATGACTGTTTAGCTGTTTAACAGATACTCTTCTGGGCTCCGGGATTAAAACACATCTACAGTGCAGTACGCTTGACGTAGATCACTGTGCGCACAGATAGTCTTTCACTTGAATTATGTGTTCTATTCGCTCGACATATAATAAATTTTCTTTTATGAATAGTTGATGTTATGATAAAACAAGATGGTACAGTATTAGGTTAACTCCGCTTCATACAATATTGAGAGATAAAGATGTTTCTATTATATATATTACATAGTATAGTTATAATTTACAGCCTGACTATCATTTTCGTCAAGCATGCCCTTTCTAAATTTTTCTCTATTATTCATTATTTTATTTGCATCGAATTTAAACCTCGCTGTTAGTTCATTTCATAGTGTCATATTTCATTTCTCCATTAATAATAAAGAATCTTCTAAGTTTTAACATTATTTTATTTTAACCACGAGATTACACACCGCTACTAATAAAGCGGTCATATTTTCTATTATTAAGAAAGCACTCCTTAGATTATCCGAAACCTTGTATATAGCCCGTTGTTAATAAAGAACTTTTCAACCTTTTCTTGTCTTATTCAGCCCTTTCGGGCAATTTTCAGCTATTTTCCAGCCTGGGGGAGGATACATTGGCAAAAATATATGCTTCACTCTTTATTATCAACGTGGAGTTAAAATATTCTGAAACAAGCGTTAGTCTCATTGGCCTCTTTGGCCAACTCATTATATTAAGTAAAATATTTTTTATATAAGATTGTAATCAAAGCCAATGTGTATTAAATATTCATTATATTCGTTAATCTTTTGTTTTCATACAATTATTTCTATTAAAATATTAAAAATGTTTTCATTTTATTTCTATTCATTCATTCATTCGTTTGGATGAAAAAATTGAATAAAAAGTATATTTGTTTTATTCATCACAAGAGCTGTTAAATTAAAATTCAATAGAAATCAATGACAAGAAAAGATAATATGGTTTTAAGCGAAGAATTTTAAATAAAATTAGTGCTAAAGAGAGCCGACATTAAAGATAGTAAACAAGACTTTAATAAATGCAAAAGTCGTTTCTTTCATATATCGGATGCACTCTGAGTGCGATTTTTAGTTAGAATTATTGAAAGTAAATTAGCGATTATATCAGGGATGGGCACATATCATATGACAATCCAGGGCATTGCCACTATAATTTTATTCTTGATATAAGCTTGGACTTCAAAGATGCGATATATTTTGTAATTCTACTTATTTGAGATTGGAATTATTGAAATTTTTTTAATTGAACCGGGTCATTACATTATTACATTAGTTTTGTTTTGCACATCTCTGCAAATACGGACACATTTATCTCAGGATTTGATTGCATTCACAAAATAGTGATTCTCTTATATTAATTCATTTTTATAGCAAACGATTAACTGATTGAAAAATACTTATCTTTATTATATCGAAAACTTTTGATTTCTTTTATACTTTAAAATTCCAATTAATTGATAATAAGAATAATTTAGTCCGGATCATTCGGATTATTCAAGTAATCAATGCATTAAAAAAATTTATCTCATTTTAATTGAAATAAACTATAAATTGTATCAAAATTCGTGGATTCTTCTGGAAATAAGAGTCAGTCATAAAGCATACAATAGATTGTTCACTGTTTTATATAAATCTGAAGTGTCTGATGAATTCAATAAACTCAAAAGTAAACAGGCCAATTTTCGCCTCAAACATCAAAGCAAATGAGATGGAGTGGAAATATAGAGCAAAAAACTTTAATTTCTCTAAAATAAAAGCAAATGCATTGGATTTATCAAAATAATTGAATTCTGAGAGAGTATATACTGTACACAGTCTGTCAGTATTGACTATATTCTGCTCATAAGCTCAAACGTCAGAAGAATTTGTAAATAACTAAACAATTATTTAAAGCAATAAAAACTTTTAAATTTTCTATTCTTTCATATATTTGAGTCAATATTATTGAATGAAAACAAATATTTGAAGGCATTTAAAGTACAGTCAATTAATGATAGAATAGAATTGATTCACAAATGTATTGCAAAATACTCGAGAACAGAGACGACTTTGAAAATTACTGTCTGTAGTATTGTATTTATATTTCTCAGTCAGTCCGCTGATGAGAGGGTTGGCCCGCTTTGTAATTTACTGACAGAAATGTTGTTAAGCGTATTGTAATTCACAGCGTTGTCGACCCATTCACTACTATTTTACTACAACTGACTTCAACTGACTATAGTTTGCTTCAAAGATTAAGCCGATGTTTGTTTGAGGCCAACAATGCATACATATATTTGTGTATTTCCAGTGAAATCATTGGATTCAGTTGTGTGAGGCCTTCACTTATTTCCAGAATAGCTACAGTAAAAAGATCCGGAAATAGGGTCGTCTCCACTCTCTCACTCTCTCTCTCTCTCTCTCTCTCTCTGCTCACAATCCCATCATAATGTTAATGACGGCTAACTCACAATTTTCTTATCTCTCATTTACCTTGAATTCACTTAACATTATTTTATAGTAAACCAAAACCTTTTGGCAGTCGCTTCAAAATTAGCTAAAAAGCAAAACTAATTTTTCAAGAATGAGAAAACAGTATATTCTTAAACATCAGTTTCCAGACTAACTTCTTATACCTCTTATACTCTGCACTAATATAATGTACACAAACATTGATAGCATTTTCCTAACGTTCAGTGCTTTACAACTTCACATTAAAATATATTCTCAATCAATAATATTAATAGTTAGGATACATACCATATATTATAATACCTGATTATAATCTCTATTGAGAGTCCATTTAATTTTTAAGCAACTTTTTAAGAATTAATATTTTTTAATAATATGACAAAAATTTGTTTGAAATGCATTATTATCTCATTTCTATTGAAATCTATCCAATAGTAAAATGTATGTCTGCTTAAGACTAAATTCAATTATACAATACTATACTTAATTAATATTTTACTTTTACTTTTATACAGTATTTTATATATTTTTGATTTAAACAATTTTATTGAGTATTATTATAAAAAAAGACCAGTATCAATTACAATTTACAGTCGGCACCGACCAAATTGAATCCATTTGCTTAATAGAAACGAATTTAAATACTGCCGAACATTGATATAAAGGTTTACTTTGAAAAATATGAATTAATTATAAATTTAAAATAAAATGTTTTAAGTAATTAATATTTTTTACACTTAAAACTAGTTTTCAAAGCAAGTCATTCATAAAATAGTTCTCGTTTTTCTGATTCATTAATTGATAATTATCTCTAAATTAAAGGCATATCTCATCTCAAAATTTATGGTTTTTTTCTCGTTTTTAATATATATTTTTTGAATGAATTAATTTATAAGAAACTTGATTTGATCCAGAGTCGATTCGGTGCTTATTTTCAAACAGCGCTTCATTTCATTTATAGGAAAGAATTTCTTTTCTGTTAATAACTATTGAAAATAGAATCTAAAGATTTAGAAATACTTTTAATAATAATAATAATAATTGAAATCGATTTCATAACTGTTATACAGAAAGAGCAATGATTTTCATAAATTAAAATTAATTATAATCTAAAATATATACTAAAAAAATTAATTCAGCAAAAAATAATTATTTAAATGATCGCTGAAATGCTTGCAATTAGTATTTTATTTAAATCACAAGTATTTCATTAAATTATTAATAATATGTAAATAATATTATTTTCTGTTAAGAAGTTCAATTCAGAGTTCATTTTAACCTTTTTATGCAAATATTTAACTAAAAAGCATAGATTATGTTCATTAAAATTCATTCATTTAGTTATTAATTTTTATTAATGAATATCATTAACTCATTTTATGATTTCAAATCATATCTGAAAAATATGAGAACAACAATAAATTAACCGAAACTAAAATTTTAAAATTGTTTTCTAGTCTTCAATAATAAAAAGCAAAATATTTATTCCTCTTATCAATGATTGCAATGAGTTTATAATTCTTGTCTATTCTTCACTCCAGAGCTGTTAAGTCTGGGTTTTAAGCAATTCTTTGGCTCCTTTTATGTCATATACACAATATATTGCTCTCAAGTGCTATCATGGACCACCCATAATGACCCGAACCGTTAAAACAAAAAATTCATAAAACTCTTAAAAAGTTTCTTTTACTAAAATTCTGGACAACAATAATACAAATACTCAACAAAAATAGTATAATAAATAGGTTTAATGCACTCATTATTCGTTGTTTTTGAAAACAAATACTTTTCCCTAAAAAACATATTTGAAAATGAATTTTATTTTTACTGATAAGTGATAACTGGCATTAAATTCAGTATAAAATAAGATTAATAATTACATTAATGCTTAACACATCGATAGGAATGCCTCAAAAACTGATCGATTATTCAAAGCGATAGATAATATGCATTAAACATCTAATCGCACATTCAGTGCGGCGTTAATTGGATTTTAAGCAATAGTTTAGATATTATTTTCAGAAAAATCATATTTCAAATAAATAATATAATTAATATGAGCTCTGCTCATCTCATTGATTGACATCTATTTATAATTTTTTGTTGCATTAAAAGAAAAGATTTGATGTAATAAATGCATTACAAGTTCATAAAACCTTTTAAGATTTCAGACTTAACTTATCTGAGTTAATGTTCGCTACAGTCTCTTCACTCTGTTTTAAAGTTAGTTTTTCTTCAAAAAACGGGAATAAATATTATTTTTAATGCAAACCAATGTCTGAATATACGATAAGAGCTGTAAGAAAGTGTCCAAACATTCATATATGCCGTTAAGAGAAACTAAATTTAACATAAATTTGAATTATTTAATAATTTTATTCAAACATTCAGCCACAATGTGTTTGCTTTTGGATGTGTGCAAGGGTTACATTCATATAAAATTCAATTAATTCCTTCCGACACTATCGGATCATTACAGGCTCTGACGAGAACTTTGAATACATGTATTGAGTGATTAATGATTTTTGAGGAATAATTAATAATAATAAATATTAATTCTGAGTAATGCAGAATACTGTACTGTACCTGCACATTTGTTACTTCATAGTGTATGTTCCTGTCTTAACTTCTATATTGAAGGGAATCTTAAAATTTTAAGATTATTGGAATCGACGCAAAGTTTTCCAAATTATTTATGCAATCTTTGAGTTAAGTTTAGTTATTAAGCCTGAGATGAATTTAAAGAGAGAAATGCATTAACTTTTTTGATTGTAATTATTAAACATTATTTGCGCACATATTCGTAGTATTCATAGTATTGCCGAAGCAATTAA
The DNA here is from genome assembly GCA_034693305.1 of Eueremaeus valkanovi. Lineage (NCBI taxonomy): Eukaryota > Metazoa > Arthropoda > Arachnida > Sarcoptiformes > Eremaeidae > Eueremaeus > Eueremaeus valkanovi. The sequence goes on along the minus strand of JAQIWA010000003.1, from coordinate 30,758 downwards.
GATATGAAAAAGTAAATTATGAAAACTTATTCTTAACTTTAAACCGATTTTCAAAACAGATTGATATTTGATATTAGTGTAAATGGTTTACAGATAACTAATAGCATCGCAAAGGGAAAAAATTATAAACATTTAATGTTTTTGGGGAATAATTTTTTATTTTTATTTTTTGATAGTAAATGCAACTTAAATACTGTTGATTTCACAGCGAATATATTCCATTAATTTATAGTCTGACAATAAAAAGCGGATTTCTTTCTTAAAAGAGAAAAAAATTAAAATCTCTTTAAAAGCTTTTTCTCTCTTCTCGTCTCTGCTCTTATATAAAGTTTTTTTTCGATAAAAGTCTTTAAGTTTTATATAAGTCTATAAATTAAAATAACATTTTATATTAACGCATATAAAAGCTCTGAGAAAAAGCTAAATAATTAAATGCAGATTTTGCTTATCTCTTATTTTTGTGGTTGTTGTGCATTGGAATCACTTAATAGTTATTACATTCTTAGATAGTATAAGAAGTATAAGCTTTGGAAGAGAGAAAAAAATGAATCCATGTATAAGAAAGTTAAAGTCAAATAAGTTATCTCTACTTTTAAGGCATACTTACTCTAAAAGAGATAGAAATACTTAGAGAACTAAACTTAACTAAAAGCTTATACAGTATTCGTCTCTTATTATTATTCTTCTTCTTTTTCTTCTACAGTATCTCTGATTTTCTCTGTTTGAAGACTAAGAGCCGCTTCTCTGCTCTTCATTATATATATCTTTTTTCAGTTCTTTTTTATTTGTTTTGTCGGTATTTCTCTGAACAGTAATTTCAATTAAAAATCTACTAATTTCTCGATTTCCTTTTGATAAGGATTTCGAGTTTAATTTGAATCGAGAATTATTTGCTTCACATTTCATATCAAAATTGTATATATTTTTATCGATAAATCAATTGATTTGTTTGTTAGCTAAACATGAAATACAAATTCGTTGCGAAACCAATCAGATTAGAAATGGTTTTTATAATAACCATTGGTTTACTTGTTTCAAATCCATTATCTCTGGCCATCATTTTTAAATAATAAATGTCATATTTATATGTCGTATAAGAATTGTTGCTTAAAAAAGTGAAGGATTTAATAAAATGCTAATCATTTCAATCAAAACAAATTAATTTGGATTAAAATTAAAAACATTTTCAATTAGAAAATACTAATTAATAGATAGATATAAATCGAAACTTAAAGAAAAGCAATAAAAACATAAAAAAAATAATAATAAAAATAATAAATGAAATGATTCACTGAATGGCAATTTGTATTAATACAAAAAACAATTTATTCTGAATTTATTCGTTTGTTTTGTTCAAAATTATATGTAAGAGAAGGCAAACGAATTTTTATGTCACATCAAAATCATTACATTTCCTTCAAATCATTATATTTTTGATTTGTTTCAAAAGAATTCTGTTCTCACAAAAAGATATTTATTTAAAGAATAAAATATATTTTTAATGAGTCCTCTGAAGCAGTGGTACTACTATTCAAATAGTCTATTAGTAATACTATTCAATAGATGTGTAAAAACTTTTAAAGCAAAACATAAGCAGAAGATATAAAATAAATGTTTAAAAACTGCATTCAATAGTATTTTCATTTGAGTAGAGATGCTTTTTCTCAATGATTGGCCGAATCGGCGCTTCTCTGATGTGTGCGTTCCTTATCTCTGGCATATTCTTTGTTCCAGTGCTAACTTATCCTTAACCTACCCTAACCTTGGGCTATGTTTTTTGCTGAGAGAGTAATTTTCTGGCTTTTAGCCTCTGATAGGCATCTCTTATGTTTGAGTCAACGCTTTATTTTGAAATTAAATGACATATTTGAGTGCCATTTCTCGAATAACTCGTCTCAAAGCTCTTTCTCCACAACTACTACAAGTGCTCACATCGAACACACCATTCATTTATGATCCACTAATAGGAGAGATAGGCACAGATGAGAGAGGGATAGGGATTGAGGAATAGAGGCACAGATAGAGACGAATGAGAATTAGTTCGCATTTATTATTAAATTGTTTGCTTCGAGCGATGATTATTTGATGCACCAATACGTACCTACTTGTGCTCCACAACCAGCACATCTCTCTCCTTATACTGTATACATGTATGCGCTCTTTATATGCGTTCAATGCTTGGAATAAATTCATAATTATATTCAGCGTTAAATTGAAGTCCTTTGACAGAAGATATTCTCTAATACTAATAGGTTTTCTCTATTATAGATAAGACAAAAACACATTAATCAAAATTATGAATAAAATATGTTTTAATAATTCTAAGCCTTAACGTCGAAAAAAACTTAATTTTCAAATGAATCTAATTTTGAAATCTATTCAGAGAAAAAACAGTAATCACTTAACTATTTCAGAAAAACTAATGATTAAACTAAGAGAGAAAGAGAGAGAAATATATTTATTTTTTTTCTGCAAAAGACTGCGGAATATCTACTATTAAATGACTCCTAAATAATATTCAGTATATTAAATGATTATATATTGAGATAAAAAATATATATATACTGTATATACAGTGGAAAAATAAATGCGAAGTATAATTAACTGAACTTTTTTTTCCACAATAATTTCATATCATTGAATCAGAACTAAATATGTAATTAAGTTAATTGTTTTTCACCAGTCTTTTCACATAATAGTAAAATTGAAATTTAATTTTTTTTTCTAATTTCTAAATATAAAAATAAAATAAAAGTACAGAAAATGTTTAATTCGTAAGATTTAAGAGAATATAAGCATTTATTTAATGACTGTTAAGCCTTGAATCGCATAGTATTTAAATTATGTTAATAGATATTAATATAGTCTTATGGGTACAGATATTAATTATCATTATTAAAGGCGTTGTTTTTATAGGCGAATCGTTTTCACTCGAATTCAAATCAAATTTTATATCGTTTGACAAAACTAACAGAAAACTGATTCAAACATAAAAACACTTGACTTCCCTTTAAATGACTTTTAATGAATTTTTCTTAACAATTATTGATTGAAAAGCTCTTAAAATCAAATTCATTTCAATTCAATTGCTTTCATGAGAGATAAGACATTATATGTTATATCGAAACGATATCACTAATCAATGTATGGTTATATAGATTTGGATCAAATATGCACGCAATGGAAAGGCCAGTCAGACGTACGCAAACTCGATATTTAAATTTGATAGGAATGACAATAAATATGAACCAGTTTTACATTTATAGTAAACCCATTTTTGACGATCGTTTAAATATGCATTTTATTGCGTTCGCATCACTCGAATACATGATTTCGTTTTAATTTTTAGCAAATTAGTGCTCTGTCTGTTGTCTCTGTGCTGGCAGTGGCCGTGCTTTGGCTCAGGTCTCTTGTGGAGCAGGTGTGGTCCATATGCTGTCATGCATAACAACGTACCGCTGATAACATAAAAGCCAAACTAATTTTACGCTTAACGGAGATTATTCTGTACGACAGGTATAGTCAGTGTAGGAAAAAAGCATTGCATTTCACCAAATGAGTGAATCGACTCCAAATTGTGACTCCAATCCAGTTAACCAAAGAATCAGATTCGGCGCTACTTCTGAGGTTAACCTCGATTTATGTTTCCAATCGACTCATCGCTTCACTGACTCTTTATTTGGATAAGAAATTCCTATTTTGCGATCATTAAGACAACAGTATTATTATTATTCATATACTGTAGAAAACAAATCGATTGCAAACTTATTATTAATATTCTTATTGTTTTGCTAATTGAAAAAACAGGTCCACAAAGAATATAATTGAAACGAATATTGGATTTCATTTTCAATCTTAATATTTTGAATCATAATTTGAATAAACATTTAAACTGATTCGGAATATAATAGCAAAACCAGAATTATACGCAAGAGTAGGAACAGAGGGGAGAGAACTGTCGGCAGAATATTTGCACAATTGTTTAGCATCGATAGCGTTCACAGTGTTGTCAGTGTTGCTGGTGTTCATTAGTTTGCTCACAATTCTAATCAGGCTAATAGTTATTGTTCCTCTGGTGACTTTTGTCATCAGCACAAAAAGGCTGAATCTATTTAATGAGTTGAACGCATTTGGAAGTGAGAGTTGAGCTCAAGCTTAAACATATTGTCCGCTCGACTGTTATATACGAATTAAGGGAATTGCTTTCCTCTTCATATCATAACCATATTTTGATACACACTTATAATGGCTTTTGTACTGAATTACTACAGAATAAGTAATAAACGTTTTACACGCAATTACAGACAAATTATTTTTGTTCTTCTTTTGTACGCTTTTGTAATAAAAATTATATAAAAACTTATTTATTTGGCGACAAAAGTCAGCTCCGAATTCAGCCCTAACTCTACTCCAATTGACTTCTAATATGATTGTCGGTCGCAATGAATGCCAAATTTCATACCCAAACAGAAATTCATATAATGTTCATTTGATTTGAATAAATTCATTTAATTTCTATTCATTAATATAAGCCATTAAAATACGCTGGCTAAAGTTTGGGAAAGGGGATTCAAAACTCTTATATTTATGTTAATCGTTGAAAGCTTTCAAATCAAAATCATTTCGATATACAGTAAACGATATATCAATACTAGTATTGGTAATAGTTTTCTATATAATTATTCTGATATAAAATTAGTGAAAACCTTAATTACAATCAAAAGTAAGTCATTTATATAACTCTTAAATAACTTTTAATTTCGAAACGGATTGTAAATTAGATAATAAGTTACACTGTATTTGACGATCAATTTTTTGCAGTTCATTTGGTTTAAGTGGTTCGCAAACGACTCCTTTAATAATTAACATAAACATTAACGTTAAGATATGCTGTGCTTCGGGTGCTTCGGGGACTTCAGCCTTAATTTCATCAGCCATTGGTACGACTATAGCATTTAAAATCAAATTTTTATTAAATTTTGATTCGCTTTTGTTATGATTTCTTTTCTATATATTTTTGTTTATTAATTGAATACAATATAAGAAAATAAATGCATATTTAGATCGAATTGTTTTTATTAACATATTTTCTAGAATTAAGTTATAATAAAGCATTTGGTTCTCGTAAAACATGCACTTATTATATACGTTGTGCTAATTATTATAACTGTCACAAAAAGATTTCATTTAAATTATTGAGAAAAAGATTATATACAAGAAGACTAAGTCATATATACTGTAGACTAATATTGAAACTTAGAATAAACGGTCGAAATATTACACAATTCATGTCTTCTATATTACAGGTTTGGTTTGGTTTTTGTTGCATACAATCAAAAATTTTGATTCAAAACCGAATCATTGGTTAACGCAATTATAGTCATAATTATGGGGCAGATCTCGATATCAGAGTTTATATCTCGGTCTCAATCAGCGATTCTCGATCTCATTGGGACTCGATTTGCAAATTAACTGTGAAATGGAAGAAACGAATCCAAAGATTCTCTTTATTTTTGGGAATTTATTTTCTTTTTAAGTCTTTTATTTTTTTTGTCTAAATTAAACATTATTTGCAAAATTCATATCAACTAAACAGAGACCGAGAAAGACTCGACTTTCAAATCCGCCGCTAATACTAAAAAATATTATTAATACTGAATTTGTCTGATATTTAATAACTGAATGAAATTTAATTGAATTTATTCTACATTTGATTTAAATAAGAAATGTTTTGTTGCGATCGATGTAATGATTAATAGTATTATTCATATCATATCTATTGTACAAATATTTGTTTCAATTGAATGTCATTACAGGGCTTACTATTGAGGCTTTGGAAGAAGAGTCGGAACTATAAGTGTCTGATCGGTTCAATCTCTTTGCGGTCAGTCCTGAGATGTGATTCGCAATCGACTAGTGCTCCAAGACTTGTATGTCTTGTCATGTCTTGTCTGGACATTAGTAACTAACAGATGGCTTGTGTCAAAGGGAACTGTGATCTCTCGGCCGCCTGTGCTGCGTGATGGTGCGCTATCATAGCCGCGTGATGACTGTCCCCACCCCAGGGCTGAAGGTTCTGAAGTGCGTGAAGCGATGAACTGCTCAGACATAGCGAGTCACGTGCGGCCACTGCTGCAGCTGCCTGTGCCGCAGCATGGTGCGCCGCCATGTTCGCCGAATGATGGTCCGACCCGGGCTGTCCAGAGCCGTACATCGATTTAGATACGACTTCCGCCTGCAATGACATCATCAGTCTGTTGGCCGCCTGGCGTTCGGCCTCTCTTTCCTCTGCCGTTTGACGTCTGAAATATGAATTAAATGTTTATTAGTATTACTAATGATATCTATAATCAGACATTAGATGTGAAGCTATCAGTTCTCTCTCTCTCTCTCTCTCTCTCTCTCTCTCTCTCTCTCTCTCTCTTGTGCTGCTTCTGTTTGACTCTCTTATAGAGTTGTATTGGATTTAAACAAAATCTAATGTGAATGCGAACCAGGATTGGGAGGATATTTGTCAGTATTAGGCAATGAGGCAGTGATGGTGAGTGACAACAACTTTTGAGATATCAGTCACGCGTGACGACAGGTTCGGTTCGGCGCCACTTCGGCGAACAATGACTGAGAAAAATAGTTTCTGAATGTTTGAGACTAGGAATCAGAGATCAGGAAATAATAAAAACTCCGATTGACTAAAATTCTCGTTTAGAAACATATAATTCAATCGCAAAAACATTTGGAAATTGATTTTAAATCTCTGAATCACTTTTTCTATTCTATAATAATATAAAAAATCGTTTCATTAATTCTCAAACCAAACAATTATTCTCTTGAGTTAATGGACTTCAAAATTGTGTTAATGTGAATAATAAAGGGGAAAGTGTTCAAAGTATTAAAGGAAAGCCATTCGAAGGCACTTAACATTCGCTAATATCAATATATATTATCATTAATAAGATTGCATAAATCAGGGGTGGCCAGTGGGTACAGCAGTGAAAGAGGTATACACCCTTAAATGCCCTGCTCTGAGGTATACACACTTACTCTAATGCCGCTCTGAGGCCACGAGTTTTAATAAGCTAGCAAATCTGAATTATACTCCTGGCCATCACTGAATTGGACAAAATTTCGTTTTTATTCTTTTCAATTGATTTTCATTAATACGAGAAATAAAAGAATTTCAAAATTGTTTACTTTGATTGTTAGCAAAAAAGAAAAGAAAAATTAAAATAAATTTCAAGTTATTTGATGTCAGATCTAATGTTTTATTTAGTTTTTCTGTTGGAAAGGACTTAAAGTGAATACAGTATTTGAGAATAGGTTTTGACTTTGAATGAATTGACGGGAAATGAGGCACTAATGCCTTATAGCGATATATTAGTGGTACTCATTTTGGTGGCACTCTCTGTTCATTTGAGGAATATTAGCACTGCTTTTGAGGCTTCGGCTCTCAATGTGTTTTCGCCTAAATTATAGCTCTCTTTAGAAGAAGACACGAATGAAAAGTATTTTGTCTGTAGTTTAGATAATAGAGCTCTGAAATGGAAACACAAACTCTCAGCCAAAGAAAGTAAGTCAAGTCAGTGGTAGAGACGACGAGAAGAGAAGAGTATTTAAATAAAGTGTAACTCAAGACTATTCCCACTAATCATTATGAATACCCTCTTATGTGAACAGTTATGGACAACAAATAATTCTCTTCTTATTATTCTTTGTTTTTGCAAAATTACACAAACATTTTGATTGAGTTTATATTTATATAAATCAAATATATTCTTAAACTCATTTTTAAAATATAAATATAATAATAAATTTTTATGTTATCTAAAGTAAACTTAAATTTAATGATTATTCGGGTAATGATCAACGAAAGTAGTAAATAGTATTAAAATTATAATTGATTTGAATTTATTGTTGGAATTATTTGTTCTTGTATTGCATATAATTTGAGAAATTGCTTAAGAAATTGCGTTTGAAAAAGTAGTTTTGCCTTAAGAATCATAGGCTGTTGAAACTCATAGTGTATTTACTTTTGGAATAACTCATTAGTTCGGGCTATCCGTGAATACATAGACATAGAGATAGAGATAGAGCTGACTTCAAAGAAAGCAATAATTTTTGATGAGCTGAGAGAGAGAGAGAGAGAGAGAGAGAGAGAGAGAGAGAGAGAGAGCCAAATGTTAGTCTAACTACCGCTTGGCCGGTAATACGCGTCTGTGTGCGTATTTACCTGACCGATCGGCGCCAACTCTATTCAGATTATAGCCTTAGTCGTACAGTCAGCCTAAGTGGTGCGACATAGGGGTTGTAAAAATGCCGGCAAAAATAGGAGCGCCGGCATCATCTTGAGTTTGCGGCGCATACTAACTACTTTTTAAGTCGCCAACACTTGTATACCATATTTGAATAGGAAAAGACATTGCAGTCATTGCAGTCATTGCAGTTCAGGCACTCATTTAAAATCTCTTCCAATTATTGGTCATTACATCGATAGACGAGAGAAGAGAAGAGATTGAGTAAAAGCAAAAAGGATTCTGAACTCACCTCCACTTTGTTCTCCTATTTTGAAACCTATGAAACAAATGATATTAAAATAAATACATTATTAAACGATTGTTCAATAAAAAGGCAATAATTTATATTAATATTTATGAAAAGCTGTCGATTATCTCAAACGTTCTCTTTTGTGAAACACAACACTGCAGTACAGTATGCACTGTAATAAGGCTTAAGGAAAGAGTATTTTTTGAATTTCGGAATTTAAAGACTTATACAGTATTTCAATCATCAATTCAGAACTCTTATCATAGCTATGGTAAACACACTGTCTATCTCTCTACCAGTGCTAATGCAATATTAGATATTCTGGTAAAACAAGTTCTGAAGAAAATATATATAAAATATTCTCTGTTTATATAATAATGCAAATCGTTATCTGCTTCTGAAGAAGACTATCAACAAATTTATTTATTAAGTAATTGTTTTTATGCTAATAAATAAATTTATAAACAATTTTTTGTCTAATATCTCATATTTAATACAATTGGTTCGCAAATAATTTTGGTTAACATTTAATTAAAGGATAGAAAAGAGAATTTTCATATTAAACAAAACTTTTTTCATAATAATAATTTGGAGTCATTTATGAGAAGAGTTGACAAAATAAATCTATCATTAAATTCAAATCATTCGTTTGGTAGAGAAATACTACTAAATTAAATGCATTGCAGAAAAAGCTTTTAATAACTTGTTCTCAATTAAAATGCGCTCAACTTATTCATTGTGTAGTTATTAACCGACAAAAGTCAGACAAATATGTTATGATTAGAGCATAACTGAAAATTTTAGTGAAAAATAAAACAAAAATTAATTGCATAGAAACGGATTCTTGTTGTCTATGAAACTGTAGTCAACTTTATAGTGACAGACAATTAATTGTTGGCATAACTGGTGAAAACACCTGATGCCCAGTGCTAGTGCCAGTGCCAGTGCCTATACTGCATTAAAGCTAACTCATCCTAATACTGTAGCTTGCTTAACTCACCAGGTCTTGACCTGAGCGTCAGTCATCTTGAGCTGTTTGGCCAGGGATGCTCTTTCAGCCGATGCTAAATATTTTTGTTTATGAAATCTCTTCTCGAGTTCGCAGATCTGCATCCGGGTGAAGGAGGTCCGGGGCTTCTTCCTCTTCGGAGGCGTTCGGTTCTGATATGGATGACCTATTCTTCGTGCCGGCACAGGAGGCAAACCCGGTCCCAAAGGAAAGGGCACTGAAAATAGAGATAAAATACAATTTATATTCTGTTTAAGCGAACCGTTTGAATGGATCTGAATTGAAATGCAATGAAAAACTCAATCAAATGATTAGAAACAGTAAAAACAAAATCGCGTTACGAGTAGTACTACAAATAGGATAGCGATGAGTAAACCATTATATTCTGTGGTGTTTTATTTGACAGCTCACAGCAGGAGGTTTATGGTTGCCCTTTCAACTGCCGGTGACGGGCGGCCTATCTTCGGCTCTTTTACCCTCAGGTATAAAGCAATGTATGTTTTAATGCAGTATTTAGTAGTGAAAGCATTGGGCGATACCGAAAGTGGAGGCCTGAGTGCATGTGTGGAAAGTAAGGCTAATGGAGAGCGAGTACTGTTTGTGCTGATCGAGTAGAGTATTGTGCGATAAAAGCAAACTTTTTGCTGCTTTTAATTGTTTGCTTAAGAGAACGCGTGCCAACCACTGGGTCTTAACAGAGCGCACACACAGACACACAGGTATGCAAACACATGCAAACACTTGAGTCAATTCTTAGATAAAGAAAAGTCAAGTTTAGTTAAGAATCTGTACTACAGTATTAATACAGTAGTTGTGCTATTTGTGCTATTTATTGATTGTATGATTACTAATAATTATTGGAAATCAAAATCAATAAATTAGTTGTGATGTCAGACATGCGGTAATCAAACATAAGAGTAGATTAAATAGTGTCTGAATAGAGTCTGATTGAAGTGATTGAAGTGGATCTGCTGTTAAATAAATAAAGATCATTCTCATCGAGTGTGCAAAAGGCAACACTGTTTGACTGTTTGACGAGCTTTTGATGTGAATTCAGTTTATTATATGTTATATTAATGTCTGTCTGACTTCAATGTCAATGAATTTGATGCCGCTCTCAGAGATTGGCATTTACTCTAATATCTATACAGAACTAGTTTTCATACTTTTTCTTAAATATATACTTATTTTTAGTTGAAAACAGAAAATAAAGTTTCAGACAAATTAATGTTTAGTTTATAGCTGTGATAGCTATCAATACTGTCTAAATATGATTCAGAAGGTTTCATAACATTCTCATAATATATAAAATGATTCCTTAATACAAATAATTAAAACTGAAAGCATTCTTGGCGTCAGTCATAGGCTATTGAATTAAGAAAAGCGATCAGAAAATGCATTAATGCTTAAGTAGTCATAACTTATAATCGACAATAAATTATATAAAAAATAGTTTAATAAATGCATTTCTTTTGATAAATTGTCGACAAAATCGTTAGAAATATTATAACAATATTAAGACTTATAAAAATATTTTTATTAATAGTTTGCCATAAATGGAGATAATTTTCAAATTTGATTTCAAACAATAGGTCTTTCATTCATTACAAACAATATTTTTTTATAAGTAGACTATTAACGAGTCGTGAAAACTATCAGTACTTTTGTTAATAATCACATTTAATCTACGCCTAAAAACAATTATATCTTTTATCAAATGATATTTGTGTATATACTTTATACTACACTAAAGTGTATACTATTTTGAATAAAAACTTTAATGATTTTCGACAGAACAATAATTTCATTAAATCTGATTTTTCTTTTTATTCTCTATGAATAAGTGCACAAAATATGGTATTTGTCTTAAAAGAGGGCGAATTAATTGGATTTAAATGCGATTTAATGTATATAATGATAAAATTCAAAACTATTTTATGGTTTATTAAAGAAATTCAGTTCAAGTTTATTACTTATCTACAGTAATGTCTGAAAAAGCTTACATTGATTTTAATCATTAAGAAGACAAGAATTTCATGATTTTCTTATATATATTTAATTATCTTTTTGTTTGTTTTCTTAATTCTAAACAAAATCAGTTAAAAGTATTGCAAATCAAAACTAAAAGAAATCAATGAAAAACTAGTTCACTTGAATACACCTGACATTAGCTTGTTTTTAATGAAAGACACTTAAGATGTGTATAATATGTATAAAATGATTGAATTTTATTATAGAGTATATAAAAGAAGTGGCTATTAATCAATGTATAGATTTGTTATTATTCTTCAGAGAAGTTGTTGTTTGCCATAAATGCCATTAACATTAATAGTGTTTTGTTTTCAGCGCTATTCCAGTTGTGCCCCAACTTATGTTTAGCACTCCTTAGTCTTAAATTACTTAAATGGAGCTCAGCTACAGTAACTAAAATGTCGTATTTATTAATATTTTATTTCAAATTCGTTTAAAGTATTAAAATCGCTGCGAATTTAGTGAACGCCTGAAAAGGTTCTCCACATCAGAGACTCACTAACATTGATGCAAATTAAAGGACTGGTAGATCTACATAGTATTTATTTACGCCGTTTATGCAGATAAAAGAATAATTGTCGCACCTGTACTGCCTGTGTTGCCTGTACTGCCTGTGCCTCTATTATGGCATTAACTTTATTACATAAGTTTTAAACAGCGTTTTCATAGTTAATAGCACTTTAGAGCCGAGTCTTACATATTATAGGGTATGAAACGACTAATACGTTATTAACTTTACATTTCAGGGATATTATTATAATTTATACTTTATTTCAGTAATGAAACGAATCAATCGATTCGAAACTAAAACTAAAATTACATTAAATTATTCCAAATGAATGAATGCCTTCAAACAAATGAAAACTAATAAAAGAACAAAAAAATAAAATAATTATTCAAAACAATAAATCATTTTTAAGAATTCATTTTATAATCAATTTATAGAATTTACAAACATATTAGTCATCTGTTATGCAAATCAACTGCAAAATTAAATCAAATGTTTTGGTGTATGCACTCAAACAAAAATGAGGGGGATTTTGGAATCCTAGCCCCAGTTTGATTAGCTTGCTAAGAATAGAAATGACTGGCCAGCAATGACTTTAAAGTTTAAACCATACCAGTGGTCATAAGTACTGATAAGTTTTTGAATTTTGAGCATTCTTTGTATTGAATGAACGAATGCATGCATTGACTCAATTGTATTGCTTTTAGTGAACTTACTTTGCAGACCGTCTTTAATTAGAGTCGGAGGAGTTGGTCCTAACCAGGGATAGTGTGTAGTGTAAGGCATAGATGGTGGTGGTCTGTGAGCCGGCACTCGGATCACGGATGCGGGTCCGTTCAGATGATCGTATGGACTCATTGTCATACGATGTGATTGACATTTAGAGTCGGGTGAAGAAGGAGAGGGATATGAGGCAACTGTCGCGTTGTTCTCTGTCGATGGGCATTGCGAGCACAGGGATGAGGGGGATTCGGACTCGCCTTCAGATGTAGCGCCGCTTTGATTGTGTTTATTAGAACTACTATTGGCTCCCAATAACCGACTGATACTGAATGACAGTTTCGATGGTTTACTACAATTGACTGAACCGTTTTGGAGCACAAGAGGTGATGAAAGTGGTTCTCGTTTGGGTGATTGAGACATATCTTCGTCGTCATCGTTAATGTCAATACTGGCGTCAGAATTGATTGGACTCGAAGACACTGAACGCGGCATTGAGTCCGAGTAATGGCTTTTTGCCATTCAATCCAATTATAACTAATTAAATGATTTTATTTAATTTACTTGTAATAAGTTTGTGAAAGCAATTCCCTTTTGATGTTCACTTAAAACTCGAGTCCTTTGAATCGATACACAAATTGAATATGAGATCACTTTTGAAAGAATAGTAACGAAAGGAAAGAATAATTGATTTGCGAAACAAGTCTTAAACAAACAGTTTTTGTCTATGATTTGAGTTAACGCTTATAATACACGTAATACTCGATCGCATCTCAATTGAGTATATCTTAGAGTTGAGACACAAACAGATCCGAAAGTATGACCGAAAAGATGGTAAGACTCGACTGGTTTTCGGACAGCCTTTTGGGGAAGTGGTTAATGGGATCGACAGATCTGTAATACTTGTGCACAACTAAAAGCGAGCGCTTCTACTAAAGCGAAGTTGTTTTCCATAATTGGACGCAAACTCTTGGCTCCAATTGGCTGCACAACCATTATCTCCACTTCCAAAGACACTCCTTCATGGCTGGGCTGATGCACACAATCGATATTGAATTTTGTTGAGAATTCACTAATTTGTATCTCTGTTTCACTCGTATTATATTTAGTTCAAAATTAAAGTTAAATAATTACAATCTTTGCAATGAAGAGCTGAAATGCTGTCATATATTGATATTTTCATATGTTTTGACTCAAATTAATGCGTTTATCGATTGTTAAGCACAAGAATATTCTTTATATTTCAATTAGTATTTATATTTAATATTATTATTTATTTTATTCAATTAAATTTATTAATTAATAATTATTTTATACTTTTCTAAAATGTAATGTCAGTTAATATAGTATTTATCGTAAAATTCTCTTTAATTCTCATTATATACAGAAAATTTGAAGTTATTGAATGAGTTTTTCATTTTCACATTAAAAAAAAATTCTTCAATTAATCAAATTATTTTAATCAAAAGAATTTTATACACTTTTACTATTTATTTAAAAAGCATAAAATTTTTGCTTTAATCCAATTTAATGAACCGCTTTATACTGTAATCAATTAAATCATAAAAAATTAATTTATTATAAATTTTTCACATTTTTTATTATTTTGTTTAAACGAATTACTAATCCAAGAAATTAATAGTTATTTATGATCTAAACTACGCTATCTTATCCAAAAAGATATATTCAAGTACGGATAAACAAGGCAGTATTATACTTTAAATATTCGTAATATGTGCAAGGTACTTTTTACTACTTCTTGTTGATTCTGACACGTCTTAGACGTTAACGTAAATTCAACGAAAATATTGTAATTATGTCTGAAATGTCTAAATTTAAACCTAAATTAAGTAAATTTGATGAAAAAAATACAATTTTCTGATGTGACGCCATTTTGGAAACCATTTCACCCACACACCCCCTCTTGCCTGTTGGCTGTATCTATTGATGTCAGACAAATTAAAATAAATTTTAATCAAATAAAATAATAAAATATCGTTAAAATCATCAATCAATTGGAAAATTAGTTTTTCTTTTCAAATCGATTCAAATCTGTTGAACAAATTTCCCTAACATTTGAATTCTTTACATATAAATAGTCTAACAGTGAATGTTTGCGAAAATAAATATTAGAGAAAAAATTTAAGCCAAAGAGGGACAGGAAATGCAAGGGCAATATTGGTGAAGATGCTGCTAGTGCACATAGTAATGATGGTGAAGGGACATAGTTCATTTAAAATCATTTGCACCCATTTCTTGCATTCCTTTGACTGACATCTCTTCAGACATTCTGCACAAGAATTTCGATTTCATACCGATTTGAAAGACGCATACGTTTGCAAACCTAAACAAAAAGTATTGAATTCTCTGTAACTATGAATTAATACTAGTTATGCAGTTATGTCAGTCCTCCTCATCTCTCCCCACTCTATACCACACATTCATCCGATCTGTTTTCCACATTCATTCCTCTCCTTTATCCGTCAAATTCATTCACACATTTTAGTACAATATTTTTGCCAATCATTTTGAAAATAGAAAAATCTGATCCGAAATGAAGTAAAATAATTATTTTTCAAATAGGATTAAACGTAAAAAAAACTTGATTTTCTTCAGCTTTAAATTTAAAGCACGAATAATTGTCTCGTTATAGTTATACATATTTTTGAAACGAAAAATAAATAAAATGATATTTTTTCCAATTAGTGCGGAAAAAATTTATTTATTTATTTATTATTTTTTTCGATAATTTTATCTATAATTGAGGAAAAAGCGCTGTTAGGAATCTAGATAAATTCTATTTTGAAAAATGACTGAACAAATAGAAAATAAAAATTTATTAATTAATTGTAAATAAAAACAATAATTGTTTAATTAAAAATCGAAAAATAACTTTATATTCGGTTTGTATTCTTCTAATCCAATTTCAAACCCGAATCAATGTCGGAGTTGAAGGGCCTATGGATGTTATGCAGCCCATGTAGCCTATGCTACTGGAGTGAACAATTGGACTGAAGGAAGAGAGAGAGAGAGAGAGAGAGTTTGCACCAAATTATACAGTGAATACCAGTGCTATAGATAAGGTTTGCTCAGTTAGTACTGCATTGGTTCTGCATGTGTTGAACTAAGACATAGCAGAGGAATATCTATTTCAAGTTTGTTTTGTCAGTGCATTCCTTAATTAAATTTCTCCTCACATTTCAAAATCGAAAATAATTCAACTGAAAATTGAATGACATGTTTATAAAATGAAAACTATTTGTTATCATTGATTGTGAATTGAAAATCATAATTAAAGCCAATATATTGTTAGGAATAGAATTACTAGTATTTCTATAATTAACTCTAATATCTAATTAGTTTAAGTCGTGCTAAACATCAATAACTATTTTAATCAGCGCTTAAAACAACGAAAAAGAATTTGCGCTTAAAAGCCATTTAATTGAAAATCATTTATTCAACAGAGGGTTCAATACATCAATATTTTATTGAATATTGGTTTGTCTGCTGTAATCATTTCGTAGCCTAACTAACAATTATCTTATTATAATTCGTTCATCACTTGACAGCATAATAACAGGATTTTTATGAAGTTAGTAAATAGAGGTTTAAAATTGGTTCGTCATATCGACACCCACTTCCTATAGCTTCCCATCGGTTGCTATTCAACTAAATTAACGGCTTTGGGTTCAGCTCTGACAGAAAGCTGAAAGAAAGCAAAGTTTTGCAAATTGTTTTAACCCAACTCTCCAACAAATAATTCATTTAAACTGAATTTGCAAACAACTCTGTTATTGGCAATGACCGGCACAATGAATGGCACCGGTATGAGTGCATGCCCTGCACACAGCACACACTCTGCTAGGAATCAAGTATTGCTATGGGTTGGTATGGGTATGGTATGGGTAGTGGTGCTATGGTATTCACTTTTTACAATGTCTGTATCATATATTCATTTTGAAGGCAATAACAACTCGCACCGGGATATCGACGCAACCAATTTATTAAAGTCCATCAGAAGCTAAGGTCAAACCGAGAATGGTTTGCGTTGAAGAGCACACAAAGCCAAGACAATCGAGTGGTGCACATAGGCCTGGCCTGGGCAACATGACTAATATGCATCCGTCATGATTTGTCAGCGAGAAAACTGATGTGATTTCTAAGTTTGCTTTTCATCTATTGATTGCTTTGGCTCTCGAAGTGATTGCAACTCATTATTCTCTACTCATAACTATTTGTCTGCTATTCTGAGCCCAATATATGAGTTAATGATTTTTAGTTTTTACAGAACTATGTATTTGTGAACTTTATGAACTCTACTAACTGTGCCTACTGTACGCACTGTACGAGTCTTAGTGGTAGTCGAGTCCACTTAACGAGCAACCGCTGGTCACTCATTTGGCGCCAGTGTTTTCGCTTCGTTGACAGACCAAAGAGAAATGAGATATCTTTATGTCATTCGCACAACAATTCTCTCTCTCTCTCTCTCTCTCTCTCTCTCTCTCTCTCTCTCTCTCTCTCTCTCTCTCTCTCTCCTCTCCTCTCCTCTCCGCTCCTCTCTCTCGTTCTTTGCTTTGCTCTGTTCTCACTCTTCACTAAATTGTCTTTATATCCCAGTCCTCTCCTCTCTCTAAGTGCATATCCAATAATTAATGAGAAATATCAGTGCAATGAACTGCTAAGGAAACTGTCCATCAGTTGAATCTAACATTTAAAGTGTTACCGAATTAGTGCTCGTTTTAATGTTTATGTTCAGAATAGGACAGTGAAGCGCAACACGTCTTTCCACTAATTAGTGTAATAACGCGATGTGTTCTCTGTTCTCCACAGCCCTTACACCGCATATAACTTATAAGAAACTATCTCTTAAAGGCTTCCGTCACTAATGAGTCCCGAATCAAGATATAAGTGATACCGATATTCGCTCTAATATTCTATTATACAGTAATTCTCACACATAAACAGTACGACTGTATGTATACACAAATATAGATTTCTTTTTCTATATTTTCTCATTCACTGGTTTCTCAGGGATGCCTACAATACACTTAACAATTGCATGAATCCTATTGCGGGTGAAATGTTTTCAAATCGGGTAAAAACTAAAAATTTTAGTACATTTTTATTATATTGAATCCGATTGACTCAAATTGTTGTCAAATTCATTCAAAAGTATAGATATTCATAAGTCTGAGATATTGTGTCAACTCTGCTCTAAGTCTACTAGAGCATCTAAGAAGGATGAGATGTACCCACCCTTTGGACATCACTGTTCAGTCTTGGATTTTCTTGAAAGAAACGAATTTCTCCTGTCTTTAAAGAGACAGCAAGAATAAGTATGAGTTCCATTTATAGCCTCTGGGTCTCAGAGTTTTTGCTCAATATTTGTTTTTAGAGTAGAATCGGAGGAAAGGGTCTATCTTGACTGTCTGAGCTTGTTTTGCTCTCCCAGTTATAGCATACGAGTTAGCATTCATTTGCCAGTATTTCTCTGACTTAAGTAATATTGGAATTTTGAAAGCATACAAATGAGCTCTTAATTCATTGCATTCAAGTGTCTCAATGTTATGCTTAGCCGTAAAAAATCTAAATATAAACTCTTTATTTGCGAACATTCATCACAACATTACACCATTCAGATTGAGATGTCATCCAAGCTATTAAAGTAATATCCGATATATATATTCTGTCGAAAAAGCGATTCACATATTCAATAGAAAATCAATTATTTATTTAATTATTGAATTTATTGAAACTTTTATTTTCATTGACTGACTCGTATTGGGAACGAAAAACTCTATTTTCTTAGATTCTCATTATTGTATTATTGTATTCAATACAAACTTCAATATAAATGTCTTGAATTTGTTTAGAAAGTTAATTAAACAGTTCTTTTGTTTAATGAGTCACAACTCATATGCACTGATATTTCAATCAAATAATGCAAAAGTGGTGTTATTTTTCAAGCAATCGATTGATAAGTTTAAAAATATTCTGAAATTAATTGGAATTATGGTTAGACAGGAAATACATTAATTGAAAAGATATGACTCCGGGAGTGGATGGCAGAGACCTGTTCTCATTCTTATTATAAGAAACATAAATAAATTCTTACAATAAATCAAAATTTATTATACAAAACGATATTTTCTGTGAATACTTTAACTGCTCAGGCAATGCAAACAACTTCATTGAATTTGAAGAGCACTGACAGCAGTTTGTTAACCAATGGTTCACCGCGGGTGAACTGAATGCCTTACATAATGTATGATTTGGTGCACACAAATCAATAGCTGATTGCATACAGAAAAGAAGCAAAATAAGAGTCGCTCCCGAATATCAAATTATCTGAATTTAAGATTCAATTTAAACCAATTAATAATAACTTTCTTTTTAGTGAGAAATCCAATAAATTTGAGTCGAAATCGAAAGTATTTATTGAATTATTTATAGACTTTTGTCGTAAAGAAAAATAATTAAATACAGAATAAATATAATACAGAAAACAATTTTTTGCTTGAATTTGCATTTGTTTTGCCGAATAAGGATTTAAATATTAATCATAATATTTATTCATATAATTAAAGAAATGCTAAAAATTATTAAATAAAAAGATTTTTAAAAATATGAATTCAAAAGATTTTTACTTTTTATTGAATGAATTCCCAAAAAAGATATTGAGCTGAAAAAAGTGAAATAATTAATTATAATTTATAATTTAAGTGTAAAAATATGCACAAAATGATTGATGATTTAATCTAGGTTTAAATGAAAAGATAAAAAATAATAAGAATTTAAACGAATTAGGAATCGATTTTCAAATAAATTGAATTAATTGGCTTTCTATTTGAAATACACTGAATATTCTTTGCTATTATTTCTTAATTCAATTCGTGAGTAGTTTTTTTTGAAAAAAATTTTAAAACCTATTAATTAGTTTTGTTTTTAGTGTTTTCTTTGAACTGAAAAGAAATACTTCTTTTGGAAAGTATTTGAGTTCTATTGACATCAATACTAATAAATTAAAGTCAATGAACTGGACTGGAGTTTATTATAGAGCTTATGGTCTTTAATGGCTAATCAATTTGTAACAGTGTTTAAACTAATCAGATAATGACAGAGCAAATGACCCACTCATTAGTGGTTTACCACAAAAGCTATTTAATGAATATTTCATATGAATTTCAGCAGAAGATGGGAATCGCTATTAAAGCTTACTTAAGCTCAAAACGAGAATACTTTAATAAATTGAAAAAATAAATTGTTGTTTCAGATCATATAAATTGTTGTTTAGAAAACAAAAAACAATTTAAAATCAGTTTTGTTATAAACAATTAATAACCTGACAACTACTGAATTAGTATTTCTCAGTGTTTTATCCTTTTTAAACATTATTCGGCGGTTTTGCACAAAAAACACATTATTAGCACTCATTTGTTGTATAGACTCATTGCGTGATTTGAAAACATTAATCAATTAAGTCTGATATGAAAATTAGAAATAAGTTTCGAGTTTTTTCTATACACTCACCAAATTAGTTATCTCTGGTTTGGGAGTCGAACAGCAATTTTTACTCAACTATATCTCAAATGTATTCAAATCCATCATTGCTTCTGCCAAAGCAAGAAAACTATTTTTAAATAAATCCAATATTTAATGAATTAATGCTTTTTGTCGACTTGTTTGGAGATTTCTCAGCAATGATAAGAATAGAGTAAAAAAATGTTTTTAGAAAAAATTTCGTTTCAAAAGCATAACATAAGCATAAGTTTGAAAATACCTGTCGATTGCTTTTATCAGACATTTATTTTTCATCTGAAAACAAACTGTTAAACCAATTGTAAATAGTTTTTAAAGAATTTGTCAACGATTTTAATCAGTTGTAATGTATTTTTAATTTATCGCCAAAAAAAATGTTTTAATAAAAAAAATTATATTTCTCTATAATTTAATTAATATTTCCATTCATTTTATTTACACTTAAAAAGTTTATTCAAATAAAATGCAGAATAAGTAGAATATTTTTGAAACACATTTATAGTGAAGAAGAGTTTAGAAGAAGTGCTAAAAAGAAACTTAAACTCACTGTAAAAATATTAACAAATGTGTCGGCATTTGAATAGAAAAAAAACTTAACTTATTTTATGGACTATTTTCACATTTAGTTAACTGCAATGTATTTTCTGTAATGACTTTTATTTTGATGAATTGTATCATTAATGGGGTTCTAGTCTTTCATATGCACTGCTCTCCTCTGCACTGCTTTCTCGCATCCGTTCCTCATTCATAAAAGCAAGATTGGAGTCAGCCTTAGATTACTTTATATAATATTTAACAACAATTCACTCCTTTGTTCGCTTCAAATAAAACTCAATTTTCAAATTACGGCAACTATTCTATACAATAGACCCAAACAAGTATTCATGTCTGTACTGTCAGGCCTTCCAACACAAATAGGTATATGAATTGTAATTCAATGCAAACATTTGGGACTAGCGTTGGCTCCCAGTGCCTACGTTAGGCAAGACTCAGACATAAACGTGAATTGGGTTTGCGAGCAGTTTATCACGAAATTTGGTCGAAATTGGCTTTTGATCGCTCTATTTGTGGCTATTGTTGTGATCAGTCGAGACTAGACTTCATTGATGCTATTAATGAATAATTTACTTCAACACAATTTACTTTGAATTATAGTATAAAGAATAAAAAGTAACACTATTTGAAGACACATTTATGACACATGAATAGTGTGTTTGAAACTATTTTAAGTTAACTGTAAAGAAATGTTAAGAAAATATTTAAAAAGCACTTATTTTTTCTGATTTTATTCTTTAATGATTTCAATGCAAATACAGTTAAATTAGAAAAGTTGTCAATTAGTACTAAACAAATGTTTCTTTTTTTTCTTAAAAGAGACAAAAATTAAAAAACCAACAAATTATATGTCTATGAAATTAGTTGAAGTCTAAACATATAATCACAAGTAGTTTGTATTTAAAGAGAATATCTTTTTTTGTAGCAATAAAAACGATGTGTCGGCAAAAAGTGGATCTCAATCATCGTCAGGATTCGAGTGGCAATCATTGGGCACAAGGAGGCGAACAGAGAGCAGAGCGAGAAGGAGACAGAGAGAGGGTTCGACATGTTGGCGCTTCCTATGGCACGGATCAGTTGCACTTTTTCGAGCCAAACAAACATTGAAAAGAGTAATAATTTTTGAAATTTAAATGAAAAATATTTTGAGTTTTGAGAAGAAAAAAATATATATAAACATAAAAAGAGAGAAGAAAATGTGAGAATTCGGTTGGGATTCGGATTTCATTTGTCAGTTATTTTAGCTCTCTCATTATGATACACTCTAACACGTGTGTCTATTTCTAGCTAATTAGTGCCGCTCTTTTATCCCATCACACACTCAATCTTAACATCTGGTTCCTCTTTGGCCCAACAATACAGACTGGATGTCACTCCGATTTTCGATAGTCCCAAACACTTTTCAAAATTAACGGACAGTTTCTCCTAATATCTGACCCATAATAACTGACCTGACCATCATTGGACTCAGTAAGACAAACATTTAGAGGCACTCTATGTTTGCATTGAATGACAATTAAAGTCAAACACATTTTTGTCTAACTTTTAAAATAAGTTCTTTATTTTTGTGCTTTCTTTTGAAAAGCCATTTATTTATGGATTAGAAGCAAAATATAATATTTAATAATATTTATACTGTCATCGAAATGCAAGGGAAACGAGAAGTTATCTTAGTTTAGATCATTGGAAAGTCAGTCAAAAATTCCAACCACTATTGAAATCATTAATCAAAGCTCATCTGAGGCAGGAATAGGGCTATAAGTTATGATTTATTGCATCTATGCTTTATATAGAAGAGATGTCCCGAACCTCATAATTTAAATGAGTTACAAGTATTTCAGTTAACTCACTCTCACTCTAACCAAAACTTTGTGTGTCTTTTATTTTTCTTAGTCTTACTGAAAAAATTTAAAACGTTTTTAAAAACTTAAATATCATTTAGTATCTCATTTCACGACTAAAGCATTTTTCAAATGGATTATCATTATATGAACTCATTTTTTATAATAATATTATTATTTTTCTCATATTTTTGAGGTCAATAACTAATAAAATTATTCGTCAAAAATTTCAAATTAAATTAATGATTGCGAGCAATAAAACCACAATTTAGTAATCATTCATTTGGGAAATGAATTTATTTTATTTAAAAAAAAGTTTCCTTTTCTGACCACAAAAATGATTAGGCGATACATGACATGTCGTTTGGCGTCTCATAATGTTTGTGCCTAACAGTAGATCTCCTAAAATATAAACTCAAGAATTTGTATAATACTGTTCAGTGCTTTCGAGTAACCAATACTAAAATAGTTTACAAATATTGGTCTAATGATAAGACTTGTCGTCGTTAAGCATTAGTGTTCGCCTAATTAACTCTTTGGATACGGTGTGCACTGGAGAGGGAGGAGAGAGAGAGAGAGAGAGAGAGAGAGAGAGAGAGAGCCTCTAAAGGGATAATAGAGATGAAGCGAAAAATGATTAAATTGAAAGGATATACGCTTTCAGTTGAAGAGAACAACAAATATGAATTCGAGCCACTCTTCAGAAGCAGTCGCTTCAGGGCTTTCTTAATGTTGTGATTTGGATGAATGGATACTTTGCGGTTGCAATTCATTTGGAGAGAAGAGAAGCAAATATTTTGCTGTCTATCTATCGTTCTCTCATTCTCTGGTCGTTATCACCTCTAGACATCTCCGATCCTATTTCTATACACCATTCAAACCAACCACAAACCAACCGATAGCACAAAAAAGAAATATCGTTTGCTTAGCGATCGCTAACTTTTTTCTTATTTTTTTTCTCCGTTGCGATCAAAAGCTGAGCGCAATTTTATGAGATATGTTTGAAATTATGATTAACGATTAGAACTAACATTATTGGTGGCATTTACAGTCAAATTCAGGTTTGATTAATAATTATGATAAAACATACACCGAATCGATAGCTTTGCTTTCATAAGCTTAACCTCAACTTTCGTACTCTCACTGTATGTATCGTTCGATAGACTTGACGTTCGCTTTCGATCTAAATTCTCGATCAATTTTCAAGTCTTATCCAAAGATGAAATCAATTTAACGAAAAAAAATATCGTAAAACATAACTAAATCAAAACTTATAAATAATTGTGATCCGACTCTAATTGTTTTTCGCTCTTTTCTTCTCTCAAAGCAAACCTTGAAATAAATATTCCATTCGTTTTGTGTGAAATCAATTTGTTTTTAGCAAAAATTTCAATCGAAAACCAATTAAACTCAAAAACAATTCTGAGTCAACTGAAGTGTTTTCAAATAGTTAATTATATTTTTGTGCTGGCAATGACCAGGCTATACCAAATTATAGCTGCGAATGCTTGATCGGAAAAGAACAAGGGTTAATATTGTGTTTTCTTAGGAAAGTACAATAGGGATGGCCAGGCATGACTCGGCAAAGATAGAATTGTTTAATAAACCCTTGGCTTCAAACGTCAGTATATTCTACAAATCGGCGCCAAAAGCCTTATTATAAACGAAATCACTTTCGACATAATATCAGCTTTATTTTCGTAAATTAATCTGGATTAAATATTTACATTAGTAACAAATATATGAAAATTGTCGCCATTTTGTCCTATATTGGGTCTAATAGTACTTGGAACTAAGTATAAAATGTCAGGGGTATTTTTGTTATACCCTATTCTTTGGCCATCACTATAACAACTTTTCAGGCCTGTGCTCTAAATGGCTCTAAAATGAGGATTTGAAAATTTTTGAGCTATACTACCCTGGTTACTACTATTTTCCTGATTAAACAATACAATATGTCATAAAAACCATTAATAAAATATATGTTTAGCGGATATAACAATAGATTAATATATTTTTCTCATTTAATTTAATTTATATAATATTTTATCCAATTGTATGCCTTTTACTTAACTACTGGTCTTTAAAGAGATGTTAAAACAAAGTGAAACTTGAAATCAGTTTATAGTTAATTGAATTAGAAATGTTTGGTCGAAACCAATTAATTTTGATGACATTGTAATGATTTTTGGCTCAAAACCAGTTGTTTAGTTCACTTTTGATTGTATAGACTTTTCATTACTAATTCATTAGTTGTTGTGCTTTTCGTGAGAAGTCTTGAACGCATTTATTTCATATATTTTTAACTCCACTTTCATAAAAAGGGAGGATATAGATTTGTCAAATTGTCACACCCCACCATCACTTGATATCTGTGACACAGTATTAGCCTTATATAATACATGCGATCATTACTATTGTAATAATTTTGTGAGTTTCAGTCCATTGAATGCCATTATATTATAAATAACTAAAAAATCACAAAACTGTTACAAATACACAAATCACTTCAATGCAAAGCTATGGAAACAAATGCTATCTAATGAGGAATATTTCTCCTATGCTAACTCTATGTGCTTTCTCATTTAATTTCTATGAGAACTAATATTTAACTTTTGAGCAATATTTCGAATATATCTTACTTTAAAGTCAATACTATTTAGAATGCACTGTCAAATACACAGGTAAGAAAGTTGAGGTAACATAATAATGGTCATTCTTGTTTTTTCTATATTTCTAACTATGAGACTAACAAGTGTTTAATGTTTTAGTAGTTAACCAAAAATATATTTTGATTAATGGCCAGTGACCTGAATTAGCGAAGCATCACTACTATAAGAATTACCGCCAATTGAGGCCTTAGGCAACACTCCAGTAGATTGTTATGCCTTCACATCTTCGTATGCACTGTTAGGCTACTATAAGCACTGTATAGTATTGACTCAAACTCTATACGATTTATGGATAATTTAAACTCAATTTCTTAATCATTTTTATTCTGCTCTTTGTTTTATTTGGCTTAACATAAATCACGATTAAAATAACGAATTATTAATATGTTTTCTGATTAGGTCTTGAACTTAGAGTTATTCGCATTTGTTTTGCTTTCAAACCATTCAAAGCAATCGATTCATCTGATTGTCAGACAATTATTCTTAAAAGAAATCGAAATCAGTTTTGAACAACACTGACAATGCATTCACGGAATAGTAGGGATGGCCAGGGGTGTCAATTCAAAACACCGCATGTGGTTTGTGCTTCCCTCAACTCTTTTTACTCGCGGTTTCACTCAATGACATGACTCGCGAATCGCGATATACCAGTTGTACAGAAGAGCACACTTTTAGTCGTTTATGAATGTGTCGGACAATTCATCTTAAGGTAGAATTTCAATGGCTTTCAGCAGTGACTCTCGCTTTACTGACTCGCGCTAAAAAGTGCTATTAATGCACACTAGCTTTTTATACCTGGCAAGTTTTATACCGGAAACACGCCCTCTAGGAGTTTGGGCCCACTATTGGACCAACATAAAATAAAACGACCCAGGCTCAATTATTATAGTCATTGAGCTTATTCTTCCGGAAATGTTTATATTTATTTGAGCATGCTGGCTTTTGTAAATGTCACAAAGAAGTTGTTTATGCAAAAGTGATGCAGAACAGTGTGAACAGTGTGAACAGTGTGAACAGGGTATGATTTTGACTTTAAGACCAATCCTATGAGCGATTCCAATAAGAATCTAAAGAACTGACGAAAAGATTGGAAACACTATTGTCTGCCATCTGTTGTCTGACATTCAAAGGCTTTATTCAGAACTGATTTTTGTTTAGATTTTTATAATTTTATCGCAATTTGTGTTCAGTTTTAAAAATCATTTGTATTTCAATTGATTTGAAGTTATTTTAGAAATACTTTCAGAAATCCATTGAACCATAAATTGTATTCAAAATGTCTGAAAGTATTAATAAAAGTGAAAACAATTTGGAAAACAATTTAAATGATTTGCAAATCAATGACAAAAGTGTTGACCATTTGATGCAATCAATTGATGCGAAGAACAGCGAATCCAATGAATCCAATGAAGACAGAAGTGATTACGAGTCGTGCGAAGAGTCCTCTGATTTGGGACCCAATTGGGACTCAATTGGAAGTGAAGTCCAATCGGAAGACATGATTGAGTTGTCGGCCGAAGAACGGGAAGGAAGAAGAATGGAATCAATTGAACTGAAATCAGAGGGAAATCAATACTTTAGGGAAGGATTGTATGAAAAGAGTATTGAATTCTATACGAAAGCACTTGACTTATGTCCGGATCAGTTCACTAGTGAGAGGGCAGTCATGTATGGGAACCGTTCGGCCGCACACAGACATTGCGAGCGATCCGAAGAAGCGCTGATCGACGCGAACGCAGCCATCGATTTGGAGCCCAAGTATGTGAAGGCAGTCCTCAGAAGGGCTCAGATATACAGACAAATGAACGAGAAATTAGACGATTCGCTCAAAGACTACGAACGAGTCCTGGAATTGGACCCGAAGTGCACCGAAGCTGTGGTTGAGTCCAACCGATTGAAAGTCGAAATCAATGAACGAAACGAAAGATTGAAAACAGAAATGATGTCTAAACTCAAGGATTTGGGAAATCTAGTGCTCAGACCGTTCGGACTCTCAACAGATAACTTCAAAATGTCTGAAAACCCCGAAACGGGCGGCTATTCCGTCAACTTTCAGAACAATTAGGCTTTAAATGAATTTATTGTAAAAATAGTTTTATTTATATTATTATTAAAAATGATTTATTAATTGCGTAAACAAATTGTGATCTCTTTGTCCACACATTCAGGCATTCATTTAAACTCAATATTTATTTCCGATACCATCGGCCAACTCATAGACTGCATTCGCCACCTCTTTGGCCAAAGCGTCTGCCCTTTCCTGAGTCGTTGATTCTGCGTAGACGCGAACCACGTCTTCAGTACCGGACGGGCGAACAAAAGATCGCGATTTTGGGCCATATTTTTGAACGATAGCATCGATTGCTTTCTGTAATCCATTCGGAGTCAAACACTTTCGCTCCGCATCTCCTGTTGTGATGACATTCCTGTCTTTGACGTTAACTTTTAAGATACGGTTCGGCAAATCGGTGTACAACTGGTCCCAGTCCTCTATCGACTGTCCTCTACTCCGTAATATGGTTTCGATGACTAACATATCACTGATAGCGTCGCCGACCGTCTGATTGAGTGAATTGAGTATAAGTTATATTATATTTGGATTCAAACGAAATGACAGACAAAGACCTGATTAATCAAATCAATGAAATTTAAGAACTTTTTCGTCCATTCGTTAGACTTCTGCTTAATCTTGTGAACAGTGGTCTCTTTGAATGTGACGGTGCCGTGACCATTGGCCTCGAAGTAGACGCCTATATCACTCTGTTGTGACCTGTGGTGCAAATGTTTGACACCTGTGGGCACACAATGGACGGGCAATTGGAGTGTGTGCTCAATATAATCGGTTGAGTTTCCGTTCGCATAAGCCGTTTGAACAATACATAACTCAATGTCTGATATTTGGGTCGAATCTAACAATAGCTTCAAATGGGATGCAATCAAAACCGCTATTTTGTCGCCGTCCAGCATATGGAACTGCCTGTCCCTCTCGTTCTTGTAATAATAAATAATTCTGTCGGCGTCGCCATCGAAGGACAGATATCTTTTTCCAAATTCAAAATTCAAGTCTTTGGGAGCTTTTTGTTGGGTTTTAACGAAGTCTGCGCCGCAGTTCTCATTCAAAACTCCCTTTCCGTCATTAATCACTTCAATGTTCAGTGACTTCCCTAAGAATTTTTGCATCTCTTTAATCTTGAGGGCACCGACACCATTGGCGCCGTCAACAACAACTGAAGGCACATATTTGTTGGCCATTTCTTGTGAGCCGTTCTGTCCGTTCAATTCGATGAATGCTTTCGATAACTTCTGGTAATAACCGCTTTCAGTGGGCTCTCCGTACTGGCCCTCGGAGTTGAGGCACAGAACCAAATAGTGAACCTGCGGAGTTGTCATTACCCCCCAGTCTTTCACTTTGCCCTGGGCCGCCACAACTCCATCGATTACAGCGCTAGAAAATTGTTGACTACTGGCGCGCGTATCCCTTCCTATGAAAATGTTTGCCTCAACTCTGCTATCAATGTTCTGCTCTTTAATTATCGATTCAATCATTTCTAACAATTCTTCGTCTCTTATAACGAGAAAAACAGAATTAATTGAATTGAAAGTTGAGCTCAAATTCGCAATTAATATGATTAACATTACCTGACATTTGCCAAACGGGTGGCAATCGATTCCCACGACTGGTCTAACATTTCTCCTTTGGGGTCAATTAGTTTTAGGCCATTATCTTCTTCTGGATTATGTGACGCCGTTATCATTATCCCAATGGTTGCTAAACATAATGATTACTATAATTAGTCTTATTTCACAAATTAATTATTTAATATATAATTGCTTTCACTTTACTCTCATTTTACTCCTCATTACTAAAAAATATTATAAATAATTGAAATCAATTCAAAAGTTTTAATTAAAAAATCAAAATAATCAAAGCCAAAATATCTATTGATTTTCAAAAGATTAATACCTTTCACCTTTCGAGACCTAAGCACAGCCAGAATTCCCATCCGGAACATAATGTGCTCCAATTCAACAGCTCTGGAATCAAAGAGTCGGTAATATTTGTTGAGTTGTGGATAAAAATTATGAATTTAGGTCTCATATAACTTACTTATCACGAAATCCTGCCGTTCCATAGTTTATGTTTTTGCGGCTCGTCTTCAGGTGTTTGGACTGAAGTTCTTTCAAATTATGCATTTTGTGACCAAATTATTATATCTTCGAAATTGATTCCTAAATCAATTGAATTGAAACAAATGTTTGACTAATATCTCAACTTTTTTATTGCCAGCGCTTCTGAACTCAATTATTTACTCAATGATAAACATATCGTTGCCTTAAGTTATCATAAAAACTAGTTTTAAGGTTATCTTTGGGTTAAGTATTTGCAGAGTTTTTACTGAAATAACAGCGTAAACAGGGATTCAATGCAATGCTTCAGATATTCTTTAATTCTGTATATTCTCTACATTCGATGCAATTCAAGAATGTCTTTAATTTCATTGTATTAATAGTTTTAATTTTTCAGACACTTTACTTATGTGATTAAAAGATATTATTCTGCTTGGTTATTTTCATTCTGCCAGAGTGGGAAGGGAGTCAGATAGAGGATCGGTAGATATGTTTTCATAAGCTTTGGATTTTATAGTTTCAGCCAATATTTTGTTATATATATTGTATATATTGTTTGTTTTAAATATTCTGTTCTTTAATAAAACATTTTTAATTTGAAAAATTCCCAGATTTTAATTGTATCCTGTTACATAGTTCAAATTTGGATTGTTATTCGAAGCATTCTTATATTATAGTTCAAAGCTTTGCAACACTTGAATACAAAAAATGTTTGAGATTAGTACAAAGTATTTATTGATTTCTAGAGAATTGTCTATAAAATAATCGTTAAATCCGTCAGACGTTGAATGAGTTGTCCAAATGTCGTAAAGAAAATATGCTTTAGTTTGAAGTTAATGTCTGACAAGTCTTCTTAATCTATAAATATAATGCTCTAACGACTCAGCCGTTACCCAAGGTTTCAGCTTGTCCAGGTTTGAAGCACCTAACCTAACCGAACTATATTATGGCACCCGATGTCAGACAATTTCAAACTGAAAAATATTGATTTATTTGTTCGAATAAAATATCTTGGCTTTAGTTCCTATTTAGTAGATTACGTTAGTATTTGTGCTAACAGTGTCATCTAATTCTAATCTCGATTTCGTTCGCGGCCGTTTCGCCTTGTGACTTTTCGCCTTGAGACTTTTCGCCTTGAGACTTTTCGCCTTGAGACCTTTCGCCTTGAGACTTTTCGCCTTGAGACTTGGCTTGGACTTTTCGCCTTGAGACTT
>JAQIWA010000002.1:0-97598 GCA_034693305.1 Eueremaeus valkanovi | reverse complement strand
TCTCTCTCTCTCTCTCTCTCTCATCCCTTCCCATAAACTTGTCTCAATCCTAGGTTTGGTATCCTTTATGGGATAAAGTTGAAGCTGTACTGCACTGTACGTATAGTGAGTGCATATTCTGCGGCACCCAAACCAACACTTGAGAGTATAATATAATATTGATGTGGAAACAAATATTCACATATAAAATAAGATTTTCCCTCGAGTGTGCATTTCTCAATTAGATTTCTCAGTGAATCCAAAGATTCGGAATGTTTTATGAAGAGGTTATTTTTATAGTGAGTCCGCGCTATCAGTATAGTCAATGTGCAGTATATTTATGTCATTTTAATATAAATATATTGCATATTATGTACAAGAGTTGCACAAAAGTGTTTCCAAGAATACAAATTCTACTAGCTCATATTGTAGCTAAAGAGTGACAAACCTACATTACGTCGAAGATAGGACTTGCAAGGTAGTCAAGGTAGTCAAATGTTAGTACCTTCACCAGTCAGTATCATTGGATTCTTTTGAATAAGTTATGATTTTTATGAGCAGACCATCGAATGCTTCCAATGCCTGTATGATTGAGCACAGATTCACTGTCTGCACAATCGGATCCATTACCATCATTAAGATTCAGGTCACGCCTATTCCTTCATACATGACCTCATATAATGTAATGAACTGGCAATGCATATGAGTTCGACTTCAGTCCAAATTCAATTTAACCGGTATATGGCTTATCATATATTATAGCCAAGGATACTAACGATACTCCAGCTTATCTTTATGTCTATATCTAATGTCATCTCAAACTAATTCAATGGGTGTGTAGTCAGTCATTGTTGTCATTGTAGTCATACTATTTCACACTTCGCTCGTTATTTTGGGCAGTTATTAATTGATTCAAATCTCACTTCTCATAGATTTTCAATAGTTTTAAAATTAGCTCATATTCTGTGAAAATAAATATATGTTTCAAAACTTGAAATTCAAAGAATGAAGTTGATAATTGAGAACATTTAACCAAGTTATACTGTAGATTGAACAGTTTAATAAAATATTTAGATAATGTAAAGGTTGGTCGTCTGCCAATGGGGTTGAGTTAACAGTTAACATGGACACTTATGCAGATTATAAAGTTTAAATGAGAAATATAGTTAAACTCATTAATGAATGGCTGATTGTTTATGGCATTGAAATGAATTCAAATTAATATTAAAACATTAGAAGTGATTGCCGAGAAATAACAGCCTATCAGATTAGTTGTTAGTATTGCTTATTATTGCTATTATTTTCAATATGTGTTCATTACTTCTGTCTTTAACGGCCATCAAACCAATCCACAAGATATAAATCCATTTCCCGAGTATTACTGAGCAGAACACAAATTATTGAATATCTCTCTCTCTCTCTCCTCGTTTGCAATAATTGATACTTTCTTTGGTATTGTATTGTTTGTGCCATTGATTCTCTATTTTTGCTAAAAACTCATACAATTCATGATTAGATGTTTGCGAGAGAAGCAAATGGCAAACAGACAATAAGAATAGGATAGGAATAGTGACGAGTGTTGTGGAAGTACACCCTTATTATAGTGAGTATCCTATTCTCCTTTTCCTATTGACCTTTTGATGGGTGGCAGCAAATAGCAAACAAACCAATATATAAACGGTTCGAGTGTTTTCCTACCGAACAAATCCACAACCACTTCATATACTTCATGTGCTCTTTATGTGTCTTAAAGCTTATGATAATATTGCGAATTGTAATTAAGTTCTCACACATAACACAATTATAGCCAAATATAATATATTTAGAGTTGACTTATATTTTGTTGCTCTCGTCTATCGTTTCCAAACTCTTATCACATTTGAATGAGTTATATCACTCGAGTCTGAAAGAAACCAATTTTATTGGACAACCATTTTTGCAGGTGTTATATGTAAAGCACAAATTCTCAGCATTTCTCCAACACATCTGCAATACTTCTGGTTTAGTCGTAAACTTTTGTTCAGTTATTAATGTCTGAAATCCAATTCAAGTCAACATTCTTTTGTTATATCATTCATTCAAATGCATGTACTGCCAGGGGGGAGCAAGGTTAGTTTGGCAAGAAGCTCTATGCTGAAAAAGCAAAATTATTCACATTGATTCGCTGATACAAAACTTACCCCTGGGTCTATTTTGATGAGATTCGACTAATATTTTACTTAAAATTATAAAATTAAGTCAAATGTGATCACAGGAATGCCTTGTTTACAGATGTGGACCTCCGACTCTACTCTCTGTTGATTATTTGGTGCCCAACAGCCCCATAGATACCGATGATCAGTTACCCTGTTTATGTACTGATTAATGATATCGAAGACTGATTCAATAATTCTGTTCACTTTCATCTGACACATTTCATATTTCAATCGCCGCATAATTTTATAATTTTAATGACTTTTTTAAGCTAATAAAGTTTTGAACGTAACAAACCTCGTGGCTCAGTTAGCTCAGTTGGCTCAGTTAGTTCAGTTGGCTCGTGTGTCGCAACTGACGCGAGAAAAGTCAGTAATTTTATATAAATTTGTTTTCGCCTGAAGACTAGTTTTTCATTTATAAATTATCGGTTATTTCTTTGGCTGGAAATTAATTTTTATAAATTTGAAATAAATCTTCCGAAACAGACAACACATTAATCAAAAATTATTTTTCAACACAAATTGATTTCATCACATTTTCAAAACATAATTTATTTTAACCAAAAACAGTGACAAATTGTGAATATTATTCAATTAAGTGTTTGTTTTGAAAAACCATTTTCCCAATAATTGTATTGTGCTTTCATAACCTGGATTATACGTAGTTCAACAATAGAGTGTATATCACATTAGAGTTTTATATTTTTCTTTTATTTTTGTCATTCAATTGTTACGACATAATTGATGTGTATTTTTATTTGAACTCACCTTCCAATCGAAGTTATTAAGAAGTGAATACTGTAGAGAATTTTAGCCCACATCATATTTCAATGTCATATTCATCTATTCATATTTTATTCTAAGATTACTTCTATATATACTGTAAATAATTGCATAATATTTTTGTCTGAAATTATTGATGAAATCAATAGAATTAATTGAAACAGAATTTTTTTGAAACGGATTAATGACTCGAATCATAATGAATATCAATATTAAGAATAATTAAAGTTTAAAGACGTGAAATAAATGAGTTGATTGATTGAGACTCTTGGCTCAGATCTACATGAGATTGGCTGTATATGAGATTGGATTTGAAAACATGCCATCAAATGAATGGATCGAATCAGACGACTAGATCTGAATTTTATGCCGTTTCCTGTCATTAGTCTCTCATCTTCATAGAGAACAATAGGATTTGGATTATGAGAGCGAATCTGATTTGAATGCCAGGAAATTGTTGCTCCAATACGCGACTCCTTTATAATAGGTTAACATTTCTTCTCTATTATAATAACGAATTTCTTTTCCATTATTTTATTTTTGCTCTTTATTTACATTTGAATCGATTGCTCGAACAAAATGTTCTTCTCTTTCAATAAGAAAATACAATTTTCTTTTATAATGTTTTTATTTTGTTAACAATCGAATCAAATCTATTTTAATCAGTCATTCAAAGCCTACCATTCGGTTGGTTCCCATAAAGAGAACCCAAAATATGATTTTCAAATGCAGTATTCAAATAAAAACAATCAAGCTCTTTATTTGAATTAGTAATTAGATAAACAGTTTTGATAAGCATAAGTCCAAACTTGCAATTACTTGTGAACATCCTAAATTGAACATGTATCTAATTAATATTCAGCTTCAGATCAGTGGAATTTTTTTAGATAATATTCAGAAGTGCCCAGATCTTTTGAACCCTAGATCCTTAACACTTTATCTCAAATCTGTACTCGAGATACGACAAAATTTTATTATTATATATTTTTTAATTCTTATATTCTTGGAGTCAGTGACCCTGGATTGATAGGAATACTATGATGACAATTTACAAGTGGTCTGAGTACTTTTTATTGTTATTTTGTGTGGATTAGATTACTTTTAAAATATAAAAGTTAATTATAAACTCTGGAACTGAACTCAAAAAGCATTTTATTGGTCCATAAGATTAAATATTGTCACAAAATGTAAAGACAAAAAAGTTATACTTTTTGTTCACGATTTGAGTGCTTTTTATAACAAAAGTTCAATAAATTAGAATTAAAGACAAAAAACAAGAAAAATCTAATCGTGTCCTGAAATGACATGACATAACACGAGGGCTTAAACACAATTAATGAATAGAAAATTCATGAATATTTAACACAATTAATGTGTTTTTGCCTTCAAATCATTTGATACATCATTTAATTAATCTGAATATAAAATATTCTTAATTATTCTCAACCAATCAAACATTTAATCAGTGAATCAAACATTTTATTCTGGTTTAGATTGAAATTAAAGTTAAAATTATGTTTCGTTTAATTTAAAGAATAAAAAGCTCATCAGTCATGTGGTGCTAATTATCGCTATTTTTAAATATAAGAATATCATAAATAAGAATAAGCTATAAAACTCGTTCGCATACAAGAGTTTTAATGTTTTTCTATAGAAAAAAATTATTTTAATTAAAAAATATATTTTAATACTATTGAGCACTTAAGAGGTTCACAGCTTTTTAAGAAAAGGATATCGACTTTAGTTAGGCTTAGAGTGAAAACGAGAACAATAGGAGAAAATAAGAGTTAATTGAAATTTAATGGACAAAAATTGATTGTGAAATGAATGGATCACGAAATGCGAATACATGTGTTCATATACTCTACTCGAGTCACAATTTAGAGAGAGTTAATCATTGGGGAGTGAGAGAGAGAGAGAGAGAGAGAGAGAGAGAGAGAGAGAGAGAGAGATCGA
Source organism: Eueremaeus valkanovi (assembly GCA_034693305.1). Taxonomy (NCBI): domain Eukaryota; kingdom Metazoa; phylum Arthropoda; class Arachnida; order Sarcoptiformes; family Eremaeidae; genus Eueremaeus; species Eueremaeus valkanovi. Next base: position 92,685 of record JAQIWA010000002.1, on the reverse strand, counting down.
ATTGCGTTATACAGCACTGACTCCATACCCGATAAGGTTATGCATTAATGCATTCACTGCTGAACTGCTTTTTGTCAGCGCTGTTGCCCTCAGTTTATCGACCTTTCAGTGAATACAAACAAAATTTTGTGGTTCTCTTAAATGTCTAAAACTATTGCTTTGGCTCAAAGATAATTAGACAATAGTGGAGTACGAATGCACGGGTAGTACAGTATAGCAATATAACGATACGCCTAAACATATTTTTTCTCATTAACAACAATAAGCAAATAAATGACACTTTATTTAATTGATTCCCAACACTAAACACATATGACTTCTTTAGGCATCAGTTCAAAAGAAATTTCCTGTCCGTAAGAATTTAAGCCCGGGCAAATTTATCCGTTTATTATTCTAACTGAATATTTCTTTGAATGATATCAACATTAATAAGGATTTATTTTCTTCTAAATTGTTTTATCGGAAATTTTTTCCGTGTGACCCGTCTTAGTTGATTTTGAAATTGATTTTACCTTTGGAAGACTTACAGTATTTGATAATAAGGTATAAAACTGAAGATAACCATGGTTATGCTACTTTTCAAATTAGACCTTGCTATTCAATATGACATAAAGGCTATGAAAGGTCAATATTTTATCCAAATGGCTTCTCATTATTTGTTTGAATATGTACTACATGATTTATACATTTAAATTATATTTAACCCGGAACATCTTTATTTCACATTTCATTTTTATATAAAAATATAAACTTTTTATTTTAAAACAAAGAATTAATTAAAAGCCAACAAAACCTGATTTAGTTTCGGGTCATTATATGATTGCATAAAAGCATTTTCAATAATCTGAATCATTCCGTACAAGAAATGCAGAATATGTGTCGGTTTAGATTCAGTATTGAATTCTTTAAACAATTCATTCATTTATTTATTTTTGTAAATTCAAAGTAAATTATTTGCGAGAAATAAAGCCTCAAATCTAGGGCTAACTTGTAAGTCGAATGGAGAGCAAAAAATTGCTATTTTTATAAATAAGTGTTTTGTTTATATTAACATAAAATTTCTGAAAAAGTATTAGTATTAGTAAAGTGTATAATATTTGGCTCTATTTATATACAAAACAGAGTGAATATAAGCGAATATCTGCTCACATAAGCAAAAGTGAAATGCATTCAGATTTTACTAAACTATCTCTCCTTCCCTCACTTGCCTGTCCTGATGGCACCGAGATCTGGTGCTGGAGTATACGGTTTTGGCTCGAGTGCAAAATACACAATAAAGTTATGGCTTGAATATAAAAAATGCTGTTCTCAGTCAAACCTCAGTCAAACGCATATAACCATTGCTTTTGGCAGAGTTTGCTTTGCTTTTGCATAAATACAGTTTTGTTTAGTATTTCTTTCGAAAATTCTTCTCAAACTCAAACATTTGAACAAAAAATAAAAGAATTCTTTTCTCAAAAAGAAAAAAAACAAATGAATCGAATATTTGAGCCACACCTGTCTGGGCTCACTTGTGCCCACTATCGTACAGTTCTAGCCTTTATTTGTCTCTCATATCTGCCAACAATTTTCGTAACAATTTTTTAAAACAAATATTTAATTGTATAATAAGTACACAAACTGTACAATACGTTCAAAAAATTATATTTTATTTTAAAAATAGTCATATTTTTCGCAACTTATAGAAATTAAATGACATGGTTTAGAATTCATCATTTCAAAAATGCTCTTTCAATACATGCAAATGATATAAACAATATATGAATTAGAAGTCAAATTATGGTTTGATTTTCTTCAAATGAACTAGGTTAATCCCATTAAACTGGTTTTATCGTAGGATTTATTAGTTTAGCCAGGCTCATTCAAAAAGTTTTGCATTATTTTCTTATTATTTATTACTTGAGTTAATTTTGGCACAAACTTTGTTTTCATAAATATATTTAAATTAATTGAAACAATATTTTCAAAACTTCAAAATTATTCCGTTCACTGATTTGAGTCAACTGTTCAGTAAAGGTTAACTGTATTATACAAATTGAAGTGGTTTCAATTTAATATAAGAATTTTAAATAGTCATCCAGATTAGACAAATACAGAGTCAGTGTATATCTATTTTGAAAACATAGATCACTGCTCTGTGTAATGACTAAAAACAATATTTCATATGATCTACGTTTCTATCGTTTCTAAGACTAAAAGATCTCTATATTTATTGTTTTCTAATTCTGTTTATATAAAGCTTTGGCCGTAAGAGTAGAGCCGAGTGTAAGAGAAGAGACATTTTGACAAATGATTGTATTTGACATTTGTTATGGCCTGTAGGGTCATCCTCATCATCCTGATCATCCTGTTTGCTTGCTTTAGTTAGCACTGGACAGTCACTGCTGAGAAGCATTGAGCCAAACAACTCACGACATCCAGAGCCACAGTTTTCCTTTTAAACCTTAGAAATGATCATTTCGTGGATAATAATAGTTTTAACTCTAAACTCATCTTTCGATCGCTCACTACTAAAGCCGAGCACAAGCTCTGTCAGAATTGCTTTAAGATTTCATATAATAATGATTGAGAAAATGTATATATATTTGTGCCGAACGCACACTCGAGTTATGCTATCATTTCATAAATACTTTAAAATAAATCCAAACAAATAAATAAAATAAATACAGATTTAAAAGAAAAAACAAAAGAAAATATAAGGAATAGAAGAGAATTTTAAAAACCTATTTATCATTGCTTTACAGCTGTTATGGAAACTGAAGAATGAGTTTCGAGGAGTATCTCATTCAACACGTATAAGGAATGTGAGAATTCGTTACTTTCAAAACAAAAGCTCGTTTTGCACTTCAAGTAAAGCTAAGACGAGTCGAGCCGAGCCGTGCAATTGAATGATTTGAATGTAAGTTAAATAAGACAAATACGTTAACATATATTATGTAGGAATACATTGATAAATGACACGAAAGTGTGGCTTAATTATGATTCGCAGCCATTATTCAACTCACATGCGAACCACTCTTAGAGCCAAATATTTGAGTTATGTATAGTGTATGTGCTCTCAAGTTATGTATAGCTCGTAAGTGCTGTAAATTTCCTTAAATAAATTGTTGGTTCCCTCGCATTACGATTCTCCAGACCTTCTGAGGCTCACATCCAAAGCCAAACAATTTTGGTTTTGCTCTTCAATTCTCAAACTCTCACTCATTCTTCATATTTGTTATGTTTTTATTATTAAAATTAATGACAAAACACAACCATTTTTACAAACATTGATCTCTTGAGGATTATATGATTTCGTATACAAAACCTGATTATATGAATCATTGCATTCATTAGTCTCGTATATGAATAACTAAACTCAATGTTCAGTCAATAAGAATTGTAATATTTATAATAACTGTCAGATTTATATTGATTGCAACGAATTCAAAGTAGAGCTAAAAATATAATACATTTATTCAATAAAATACTATTCAAGTGAGAGAGTGAGGAGAGAGAGAGAGAGAGAGAGAGAGAGAGAGAGAGAGAGAGAGAGAGAGAGAGAAGGGGTGGAAAGAGAGGGCAATCAATAGGCCTTAAAGGCTCATAACTTGTATGACTCGATTGCGTGCAATGAAGAGTCATTTCAGGCGCTGTTCTCATAAAACAAACGATTTTTTCGATTTTGATTCAAATCTGTCAACAATTTTAAGGAATGATATTTATATACAATATTTGGGCAAATATTCTCAAAAATAAATATTTTATTTAAAAACTTTTTAATGTCGAGTCATTTTCGCCGTTTTTATACGACTATTAAATACATTTATACTCTGAAAGCAGAGTCAAAAAGGCAGCAAAAATCTCATCTTTCAATAGTTGTTATCTTTTTGTTGATTCCATTTATTATATGAGAAAAGCAATAAAAAGTTAGTTTCACTAAAATAAGACGTGATATAAATGAATAAAACATACAATAAATTAAAGTATTGCTTAAGGAATGCCTTTTGTATAATAAAATCAGAACTAAAAGCAAAAAATTTCAATTTCAGTCTATTTATTCTCAATTCAGTCATAGAGAGTGAAAAATAAATATAAAAATGAATTTATTTTCTATTTATCATTAAATATGAAGACATCGTACTTAAAGTACGTGCACTAAAAAGCAACATGAGCATATGATCATATGAGCATATGAGCATATGAGCATGCTTATTCCTATATTTTTATAATCTCTCCTTTGATTGAAATAAAGAAATTCCAAATAAAGTCTAATTACGTGAAAATTATGAAAAATAAGCTGTGAATGGATTTGAAAATAACATCAAATAGTGATCGCATTTGACTTAAATTCACAGCTCATTAACGAAGAAGTGATAGAATAGAGAAATGCATTTCTCGTAAGAGGATTATCACATATTGTAATGAATCGAATGAAAGAGAATTACATCTAATTTAATGAAAAATCATTATTAGATTTACTTGTGTTAGACATAGATGTGCTGACGATATGTTGCCATTCACTCAATTCATACGATATGACTGAAAGAATTGCATTTTATTTGATTGCTTGCGTCCAATGAACTCGAAAATTGAATAGAAAATCAGATCAGGTTTAGACGAGCGATATGTTTAATCAAGCACACTCTTCCAGAATCGAAGTTAACCAGCAAACTTTGGTTAAGAGTTAAATGTGGTTCAGAAAAAAGTTAAGCATGGTCGAATAATGTAGTTTCCAAATAATACCAACAATTATAATGATTGTATTTTTTAATAAAATTATTTAAATATTTTTTCCAATAGATTGTATGAAATGGAAAAATCAATACAAAAAACTTAATGATTTGGTTCGTCATTAAAAGGTAAATAAATTTTCACAAATTGTTTTATATTTTTTGTTTATTGAAGAAAAAAAAATAAAAATTGTTGTTTCAGTATTTTTTTTGTAAATTATGCCATAAAATAAGGTTTTGTTGAAAATTAATTGAAGACATAATTGAGAATAATATGTAAAATAAGAGTTTTGTTTAGAGATTCGATTATTTGAATAAAATTATATTCAAAATCAATTATTTAAAGTGAATTGAATTTAAATAAAAAAAAGTTTAGAATATTTGCATGAAATCTCATTTAATATGATTTTTCTATTAATAATATCTGAATAAACGCCAGAAAAAACCATTTATCACAGAAAGAAAAAAAAAGTCTTCAAAATTGAGTTCTTGTGTAGGCCTTGTATGCAATCAACTTTGAATGAATAAGTTTATGGATTATTAACTTTTCACTAATTCAACGATATTTTTGTTGCAAAAAATTTCAGAGAATTATTAAAAAATTATTTAACTTATATTTATTCAAATTGAAGTCAAAATATAGTTAATCTCATTCAGAAAATAACAGATAAAATATCAAAGAATCAATTATTTAAGATTTGATTGGAATTCAATCAGAATTTGTTTGATAGCCGGGTATTTTAGTTAATCTCATTTTTGATATATTATCAAATTAGAGTTAGCTAACAATCCATGTCCTTTCACTCCATACTATTATCCGAATTGAATACATTTGTGATGGTTTATAGTTTGAAATCACCTGCTTTATATTAGCAAAACATATTTTCTCCTGATAACATAGTCTCAAGACCCCATTGGCGACCCCTCTTTTGTAAATTTTTCTTTTTCATACATTTTGAATAATAATGAAAATGTAAAAAAATAATATAAAATTTGTTTATATCGAAACCAATTATATAATGAAGTAATAATAGAGTATTAATAGTTGAGATAATATACTAAAAAATTAGTGTTTAATGATTGCGAGAGTAATTTGCTTCTCATTAGAGTTTATAATACATAGAATAATGAATATAATAGAGTATTGGTTGAGAAGCAGTGAATGTGCAATATTTGTGTGCATTCAATGCATACAATTGTTTTGTTACGTTTGAGGTCTTTAGGGATGAATGAGTTCTTGTGAGCACTTTTGCCACTGCATTGACTGCAATGGGCTCTGCATTGAATGCATGGACAGTGTGTTGGCTCGACTGCCGCCACTTTAGTCGCCGATCTCGAGGGAAATCAATGAGCGATTCGATTGTGCCTTACATTCATCTCTTTTTTATTTCTATTCTTATGACTCGTTTTCTATGAGAATATTCTTATTTCTGTCCATATATTCGATATTACAATGCATTCCAATGCTAGTGAACCCATAAAAGTATACTTGCAATGCATGTTATGTATTAGCGGATCCGACTGTTGGCCACACCCTTTGCATATAAAACTTAGTTTCACTTCTTATTGTGTTCTATGAGCTCAGACACCAAGCAATACAATAGAAAGGAATCGCTTTTGCTTTCAATTTTGACACATTCTGTGCTCAATATTCACTCCAAACCAGCATTTATTGCACATTCATATAAGAGTGCAATCATTTCACACAAAATATCCATTTTTTGTACGAAAATTGTTGGCCAAAGAAGAAGAAAGTTTGGATGAGATATATGTTTGTTAAGATTGGAGCAGAAAAGAGATGACAATAACGGTTGCATCAAATCAAGACATACGACCGCAAAGAATACATTGAATTGGTTTAATGGAACTGACAGTTCAGATGGCACTGAAAGCACTGAAAGCACTGAAAGCACTTTTGAAACAAGTTTACCATAAATTGCAAGCTTTTTGCTTTGAAATTCTGTATTAATTCTAGTTTTAATCATCTAATGATTATTTGACTCTTTGCCAACTTATAAGTGGGCTTTCAATGGCTTATGGCTTATGTGGGTCAGATTGATGAGGCTCAGATTTAAGAAAGGCAATAGTTTTTTAAAGCAAAGTCGTTGCGATCGAACCAATTGTTTTGAATCCAATTTCTTATTTCGATTTGTTTTCTCATCTGATATATAGTTGTTGTGTTTGAACAGCAATTGATTGACCGAAAAAATAAAGTGATTTCCTCTAAATCGAGTCAATCGTATGCGGAGTCCAATGTTTGCAATGGCTTTAACCGGACTTTTGATTTAAATAACATTTGACAGCATTTCACACAAGCATTGATTGAACGCAGAAAAGATTTTGTGCAGAAGTGAAGCAATTATTAGACTGTGTTTACGGTTCGTTCACTTCACTATCAAAAGGTGCAGAACTGGGAGTACAGAGTGAGGGAAAGGGAGAGAACAAACGCTTTCATAGAGTGAAACAAATAAATGATTAAAACTTTTTTGTCTAATCTCTGACTGAAGGGTCAAAACAAACGCCTGACCGGAACATCGCATAAGAGATTATAATCAAATATACACTTAAATAGAGGGGTGACCAATGAGGGCAGATTATTCCCTCTGGTGAGCTTTGAAATAGGAGCAAGTCTGAATATAGTGTAATGGATTGGCAAACCCACTGTCTGTTCTGATGTACAGTACATTTATGAATACCTGTTGTTAATGATCTGTTTTGTATTGTGTATAGAATTTAACAAATACTGTAATAACTTAGTTATTGATCAATGAATTTGTTTGAATAGCAATAAAATCAATATTAATATGAATACAAATTAGAAACAAATACTAATAAATCTTTCTCTCGTTTCCGTCTGACAACTTGTTGGCACACAATTCAACATAACATGTCTGGTGTGACGACTGACTGCACTGGTTGTGTTGAAGGCTTAAAAGTCTTTTGAGCCTAATTCATCCAATTGATCCAGCACACTGGCAGACTAGCAGACTATGATTTATTATAATTTATTTTATACTTCTATTAACTCTAAAAATTTAATGCTTTTTATACCACTTTTGTGTTATTCTGATAAAGAGATTATTATTATTACTTCCAATGAATCTTTAATAACTTTTTTGTGCCATTCGTTTGATTCTTGAATAGAAGAGAACAGAAGAGTAGAGAACAGTGCGAACAGTGGGAAGTCTGACCATTATTTGTGTGATATATTACTTCCTGAATAGAATTTCAAATGCTTTACTCAAATATCCACTTCATATCCGTTCCGAGCGATGCAATTAGAAAATGGATAACTTTTGTAACACAACAGTCGCCAACAGTGGGGCGTTTTGTTTTGTGCCTTTCCTCTCTACTGTGCTGTACTGACTGCTCTGTTCTGCTAGGCCTTGCATACACTACTGTATATTATGTAATAATGTTAGTTCACAGTGGTTTCATTTGATGATAGATCACTTGGACCACAGCATCCGAGACCAAAGCCAAAGGCAAAACGCACAGCACATCGCGGCTCAGTGCCAGTCAGACAAGTTGTACTGAACAGCACTGTTACAGCATTGCTGTATTGCATTGCATGTCAACTATTATAGAATCAAAAAGTTTTTTGAATAATAATAATAATATTATAAGAGTTTATATAATAGTTTTAGTTTATAATATAATAGCCAAAAGTGTTGTATCGCTTGAGAGATTAGAGGCGAGAAAATGTAAATTTAAATAATGATAGCAATGCATGCGTTGATCAAAATTAACGCTTAAAATGTTTTTGAGCCAAACACTGCTATAATAGTTGCTGGGATTCGCGCTTATTGTTTAATTATTATTACTATAAAACTTATTATAACATTATATAAAGTTTCTCTCTCTCTCTCTCTCTCTCTCTCTCTCTCTCTCTCTCTCTCTCCCCTCTCCATACGGTTATATTGTATAAGAAATTAATAAATCGCTAAAAACTGAACGAAACAAATAAGTAATGCATAAAAGTTTTTGTTATACTCTATGGTATAATATCATAATAATAAAGTAGATGATCGCACATCCATTTTTGTAACTCATTGCTGAGCAAACGCCCAAATTTAATGCATTACATTTTTATTTGGGTGGAGTAGCCTTTCCAATGGCACTGGTATTAGTATATTTGTGCATTGCTATATGCATGGCGTTAGGCATAAATATGCAAACATGTAGTGCTTTAGGGACACAATGATGTATCACAATGTGTCGACTGAATCGCTTTGATGGCCGTACTCTACACGTAAGCCCCTCTCCCCTGCATCTACCGAACCCTCACAATCTATACTGAATTAAACTGCAATACAGTTTTGCTTTTATGGCCAAATAGTTTATAGAATTATATCCAACTGTTTGCTCATCTCTTTAGACCCGATGCTCTTCCACTGCACCGTAATCTTAGTTAAACAGTGACTTTCAAGTGTAGTCTTTCTATTGTCTCAATGAAACAAAAGCTGGTATGAGATCAGTGTTGCAGAGCTGGCGGTGCGCGAGAATGTCCTCTCCATATGATCTGTCTTATATGCGATATACGATATACCGTATGATAAGGCAGTATTGATGCGATCCGACTCTCCAAATAAGGAAATAGCCGTGAAATTGCTGCTCAGTCAGCCGGTGCCGAATCAAATGCCAGCCATAGCCTTACAAAGACAAAAGAGGGCCAACAATGCGGTAAAGGTTTGCAGACATTCTCTGCTATTATGCATCTCATTGTATGCGTTGCCATAAAATAGATGAAACTCTGGACTCAACTCTTATTTCAGTTTTGACTTCTATTCTGTAGTCGATTCGAGTTTGCCTTTAACTATGTTTTTATTTTGTTTGGATTTAAATTATTTGAAAAGTTTGACAAAACTGACTGCAAATCTGAGTATAGATTCAGATCCGCTGTTATCCTATGGCTTAACAACTAATTAATTTTGTAAAAAGTTTTAGTCAAACAAAGTGTGTTCTTCTGGTGTTCTCCTCATTGATTGCAACAAACTTTACACGATTTTCATCCAGTCTTCGAAGCCTTTATGCAATGAAGACAATAAACAATTGACGACAAATTCATCCGATCCTTCTCTGCCGGTTCTCTCCGCCAAACTCTTTTGTTCAGACTATAAGAGGTAATGCAAATGCAATAATAATACGTTTAAGTAATTTATTAAATAAGTTGAGCCCGACTAGATTTAGAGCCCCTGTAAACCTGTCACTGACGACAAAAAGAGCATAGAATACATTCTAACATATTGTGCGCTCAAACCTAATCTCCGAAAAATTACAGAATCTTTAAAATCTTTATTAATGAGTTGGCGTTATATTTGATGCAAAAGCGCTTAATGTGTTAGCAATGAAACATTTAATTTATATTTTCTGTTCGCAACCATATATTAGGAAATTTATTAGACTAGAGAACAGATTAGAATCTTTGCTATCTGTGCTGTTTTTATTGTTATTATGGCTCAAATGTGTTCGGCACTGGTATTCGCACTGACCGTTTTGTAAGCAATGATCGGATCCGCTGAATCATCGCTCACCAGAAAGAGTATCCATTAATTAAAAACGAGCTCTGATTATGTTTGCTAATGATCCATGGAGCTTTTCATTGTCAACCATTTATCAATCTATACAGAGTATAATCTTTATCCTAAACCTTATTACTTGTCTCTTCTTTTTCATATTCTAATCCGAAAATCAATTTTACGTTTATTTATTTTTTTGCAATCCTTTCATCTGATTATATAATTTTAATTTTGAATAATTGAAAAAATTCTGATTTATTCCTAATATTTATACTGGAGTTAAGTATTACAGTATAATAGTGTTGAACTGCTCTTATATTTGAATTAATCTATCATTTATTCACTTATTCCCAAACATTCTGTTCGTATGTATAATAGAATTTCAAATTATTAATTACTATTCAAATATATATTACTTTTATGTTATCTGAATTCAAATTAGATTAAATCTGTTATTTCATTCAAATTTTATGCCAGTATTTCATTGACCGAAAAATTATTTATTGCTATAATTCTTAAATACTGATTGTCTGAATTATTATAATACAAATAGATTATATGTTAGCTTATAATCACCAGAAAATCAAAACTTTTATCAATCAATAAAATTATCGATTCGTTTAACAATTTTTATACGAAATTAATATTTGTTGGAAAGAAATAATTTTACGAATTATTAACAAATCAAGAATTGGGTTATTTGTTAAGCAATTTATTTTCAATTCGTGCAACTGTTTGGTTATGGAACTGGTATTGACTTTTTTGTTAAAACTAATAAATTGCCTTTCGATCCATGAATAGACTGGAAAGCCATTAAAAGGGCCACTAAGTTAAGGCATTATTTTCTACTTTGTGTTCTCTAATTCAGCCAACAATTAACTATTGATTAGGAGTCGGCTATTGATTGCACGACAAACTAGACATTAATTTTCGTATCTTTTCAGAAGAATCAGTGCTTAAACAAGATTTAGTGGCAAATAACTACTCTCTGACCCATTCGATAAAGTGCTTCAATTCAATTAAAATCACTACAAATATAAGCGAATTTAAAGATTCATATATTTTCTAAGAATAGAGAAATTCAATTCAATTGATATTAATTTTTATTTAATTTAATTAAAATTTACAAGTTGCTTTTTTGAATATCTTGGTTTTTAAAATTATGCTAGTTTAGACCGTAATGTAATTGCCCAGTTCAATTTATAAAAACTAATCCTTAGACTTCTATTCAGTATTATAATTAAAACAATAAACAACAATACATTATATTTTGCATTCATTCAAATTGGCTGAAAATTATTTTTTCTCAAATAGTGTTTAAATTCTGAATTCTTAATTATTATTATTATTATTATTATTATTTGGAAAATGCTTTTCGTTGAGATTTTTTCGTTAATTCGTTTTATAAAATATTTCTGATATCCTAACCAACAGTTATGAGGAAAACATTCCAAACATTTGTGGGAGTGTTTGACTAAAATGTTTGATTTGATTCTGTTGGTGAAAATTCATGGTTTAAGTAAACTAAAGACAATCAATCATTAATAATAATAATGAGTGAATGAGTGAATACGGGTTTAATAGTTAATAGCGAAATGTGTGCATATATGTGATTAACACATGAAGTGAGAGCCCTTATAAGTACATATTGGGTGACACATCAATCAAACCATTCCAATGAATAGCCCGTATAGTCTTTGGGTACAGTTTGGGTACAGTTCCAAAAAATTGTTGACTCGACGGGCACTTTATGCTGGTTTTTGATGGCAACGCATAAACGATATAATCTCTGTAATGGCTATAATGTATATAAATATATATATCATTGCATTAATCAATCAAACATTAGCTGAGTTGAGTCGATCTTATGATGAGCTATAGCCAGGCCTATCAGTTATGGAGTACTGTATGGAGTGATGCAGTTATGAACTAAGGATGTGAACGATGCCGATTACCAGCCAGCACTATTATCAGTGCCATTGAGTAACATAGGTAAACATTGGAGGAAATGGACTAAACATGTTATACACCGCAAGAAATTTGCTTTTTGTGGGCTTTTGTTTTACATAATATCGATCGCAATAAGTGTTGTGCTTATAATCGGATATAAGAGTAGACCCCATGAGAGCAGAACACAATCAAAGCGCTGAGCTCTCCATTTGTTGACCAAATTTATCCAAGCGAATATTTATTTATAAGAGGAAAAGTTAATGTCATCGCTCTCTCAGAGCTGAGAACTAAGATTTTTCTCAACTCATCTCAATTCTAATGCTCTGTTCTAACGCTCCAAATGCTATTTGGCTTCAATTCTGGCCAATGCCTGGCCTTAACGCTGTATATGTCTGACGACGAGTCAAATAGAGATGAGTTTAGCACTCGTTCTCAATAGTCTGCTGTTGTGTTGCAGTGGTGTCGGCACTGTTGGCTCTGTTGGCACTGTTGTCTCTGTGCTGGTTGGCTCGGAAGTGCATTACTGCAAGACATCGTTTGTTTTTGCAATGTGAGTCAGAATATCCTTTTCCACTCTTCTCGATCCTTCTTCTCTGTGCCCGCAATGCAATGCAATTTCCGTAAAACAATCTTTGGCTCGACTTTACTTGACTTTTGGTCCAATTTTTTCTTTTGTTAAATATTTATAGTCAAGTAATTAACTCCGAAGTAATGGTGAAAAGCGCTTAGAGTCACAGTTAGCACAGTTAGTACAGTTAGCGCTTCTTTTAATGTCGAAACATCTTTCGCATAAAGAGCTAAAGTAATGGACCGAACATTCAAACCATTTGCCGATTATTTATGTATAGATTACTCGACTTAAGTGTCACAACAGTTATGCGCTTTCGTCTCATTCGTGACTATGATTTCAATGATTATTGCATTTCATAAGCCATAGACAGGTTTAACCGTTTTCAATGTTCAGTCTTCAAAACAATCCGGACTAAATGCAATTAATGAACAAGGAGAAAATGCTTGAACCGAGCCTTTGCTTTATTGATTGAATTTAATTAATATTTTAAATCAGGAGAACTAAAATACCCTGACGTGCAATCAAAGTTGTTTACAATATACACTCCTTTATATGCACCTGAGCCATTTTGCGTGCAATCAATTTAAATTTAGCACGATAAATCTGAGATTTAGTGACGCGTTAAGGTATAAAAAGGATCAAGGATGCACAAGTTTGAATTCGACTGAGAATTTGTTGTCGAACCGATTGATATTATAATTTAATAAAAGAATAATTTCAAGTATAAACAAGCTGGTCAATCGCTAATAGTCTTGATTAAAATGTGATAAGTTTTTAATTATTTATATTTCTAATAATTAATTCAAAAACATTATAAAAATGTTTACAATTTATATGTCAGACAATAAGCACTTTTATTTGAATAGATATGGATTCTGACAGTAATCCAGAGTAATATTCATTACATTTGCAATATTTGTGAGCAATTATTTTGCCCTGGCACATTACGAGTTGAGCAAATAATTTGCATGCGTCAGTCGGGATTATCGACTCAAATGCCGGTTCCTATTGAATTGCCTGTATTTGGAGTCATATTATATTCAGTATATATTCAACAAATGAAAACTTCATCAGTCCTTGCATTCTAATGGAGACCAACACAAGTCAGACATAGAGGCAGTTGAGGAGAGAATTTCGTGTCTAATCAATGCGTAATTAAGGGCGCACTGTATGACACTGTATGGCACTGTATGGCCAGAAGCAGAGGATTTTTCATTTGATTATCAGTAATGACTGGAATTGCGATCAATGATAGCAACAGAACTGTTAGTAACCCTTATTCAGCACTTTTATCTTACATTCTATCCATTGTTCTCTATTCCAGCAAAAACATTATAGTAGGGATGATCAGGGTTTATATATACATGGGTTCGGGCGCGGGTTGTGTTCTTAAAAATCAATTAATACTTTTTCCTACATATCAGATAAGAAGACTAATAAAACTAATCTGTTCTGAATTAGAGCATAATTTTCTCAAATATATTCAGTTATTAATGAAAGTAACCTAAGAGCGCAAACTGAGCAGGCAACTCTTAAATTCATATAAATATAAATTTTAAACTCCTCTAAGCAAGATGCTTTTGATTCTATGACATTCTGCATATCCTTAACTACCCCTCTGTGAAAACCCACTTTAAACAATTGAACTAATTTTAATGAATAAACCTCATTATTATTATTAATAATTTGGTTAAAGTTCCGAAATTATTAAACAGACCCTTCAGTGTTAGTCCGGTTTGCGGTCAATATATCGAAAGTATGTTCGGATTTTGGAAATCTATTTTTTCAGATTTACTGTTCAATTATACCGAATCAAAGATCATTATTTAAAAATATAGAAACTTTAAGTGAAATTAGTATTAGATTTCAATATTTGACCTCTAGTTCATTGGAGATAATGAAGAAAAATAAGCCGAATAATATTTGCTATCAAATATATTACCCTTACATTCAGAAACGCCTACGTATCAATTACTGAACTTAGTTTGTGGTATTGATGTCCAAATAGGCTTTATTAGTCATTACATCCTGGTGCGCTATATCAATGCTCTAGTTATTAATATAAAAATATATTCATTTAATATTCATATAAAGTATGCAAAATATGTTTATAAATATAATATCTAAAGAATGCAAACATTGATTAACAGCTGCTCTTATTTAACACATTTATCGTTTGCATTGAAAATATTAGTTAAGAATAGAAAGAAATAAAAAAAACATAGAAATAATTTTCTATTCAAAACTGAGTCACGTAATTTATTCGATAAACTCATATAAAGTCACGAATGGTTTGCAACGATTACTAACTTATAGAGTACACAGAATAGGCACACATTGGCTCAGAAAGCCTTAGATTTGGTAAGAATAGAGTTGAGAATTGCATTGAAAGTCAAGTATTTTTCTCTCACATGACTTCTTAGAGTATATGATCGATACAGTACTAAAACATTAAATGTTTGAGAATTTGATTTTTACTTAAATAAATAGTTTAAGGTTTGTGTTAACAACACTTCTATTAATTGTGTTTAGAGAAGGAATTAAATCAGTTCAGAGACGAACCAATGCCTCAGTCGTGAGCAAAATTTTAATCGCATTCTGGGCTCGCATTTGAAATAAGTGAACAAAACTATTAGGAATTAATGCAAACATTGATAGAGAGACCATTTTCACCCACTTAAGTTAGGCCAGGAAGGGCTTACACGTTAGTATAATCTTACGTATTCCTACATAAGACTTAAGATATTTTTATCTCAAATCAGAGAATATTCAACTGCCCTCCTTAATTTAAACTATTTCTTCTAAGCTCCATGATCTTGGCCATCCCTGCTTTAGAAGTCGGCTTAGAAGCCATAAAATGTGGTTTTTAATGATCAATCTGTAGATCATATTAGACTTGAATTCATACTAAATAAATAGATTTAAGAATATGTGCGAAAAGTTATTGACTGAATGTCTTCCAAATCATTTCCACTCATTTTATTCATATGTTTTGAATTTTAAAATATATATTGATTTTCAAAATGCTTTCCGAAGAATATTTTATCACGAATTTTGTAAAAAATGATCACATGTTCAATGAATCGAAATTTAAATTTAACACGAATATTCTTGTTATGAACTGTGCTTGATCAAATAGCAGTATAAGGTTTTATTTGAAAATAATTGACTGCATATCTGCGATAAGTAATGCTATTTTTTTACTCATATTTGCAAACAATTAATTCGTTATTTTTTTATTTTTATTTTTTACTGTATTTTATTTGATTTTATTTTTACTTCTCTTTAATACTCATTGTATTTGAAATTTAATAAGAATTCATGAAAAGCGATGTTTTCTTATTTGTGTTCATTTTATTGGTTCCTACGCTCAGAGTCTATCAGAATAGATGTTGACATTGGATAAAGTCTTTGTCCATATTTCGTGACAGAGTGTGTCTCACGTTTTGATGTCTTTTTTGCTAATGTAATAAAAATATGGTTTCATTCCTAAGAAAATTACAAACGAATGACGAAACCAGAGATAAATTGTTAGACAAAATAAATTGTAAGCGAATATACTTATACTGTATATACTGTCACGACATATAGACAGTCCTCCAATGTATAGACACAATATTCAAACATAATTATGCACTGAATCAAAATGAAAATTAGCTTTCTTTACATTAGCTTCGCTTTAATGATTGCTTTTATTAATAATCACAACAATTGCTATTCAATTCAATTCAGTCTTACAGTAAGTTTAGTGTTCTTCTCATTTAACATATATTTCTATTTGTTTTCCGATATGTTTCCATACAAACAGTGATTATAAGAGTATTGATATGAAGAGTGAGAATAAATTTGTAGAATATATTGAGTGAGATCTCGATTCCTATCCATCACTGGTATACTGTAGTTAACGCGTATGTAATGGCGTCCTATCCCTTGTTGGCAGTCATTCGTCTAACTGCCAAAAACATACCAAACCTTACCATTGGATACGAAATGGAAAATTCGGCTAAAAAACAGAGCGAAGAAAATAAATAAGTTTTGTTGTGTGTCTTCGCTCAGTAACAGTCGCACATGAACTCACTTTTCGGGTAATGCTATCTATCTATCTCTCCATCTATTTATGATTCGCTTCAATCGTTTTTCTATCAGAAAGTAAAGTCAAATCTGTATAAAAAGGCTACAGAAGGTTGAAAAAGTACATTGTTCAGTTTCTAGAAAATATCATTAATATTTTTGTTTCATTCATTCTTTCGGTCGTTTCTGTTGTCAAATGATTGAGTTCTGTATTCATATAAAAAAGTATTTTTTCATTTATTACTATTAGATGTCATGGAATAAATTGAGTTAACGAAGGCTCAGATCTTTATAATTAATTTCAATCCCTTTTTTGATTCAACATTTGATATGCAATGAATAGAATATCGTATTTTGTGTTTCGATTGTTTTCTGTTTTATTTATTGCTTTAATTGAAAAGTTTTCTATATATTTGTCTTTTGGAAAAGTTATGTCACTATTAGTAGTGAATGGAATCAGAGATGAGATAATGATATATGATTTGAACTGAAGGCCATTTCTTTTGTTTTACTTATATTATAGAATCAGAAGAACACTATACAGACTGAGCTGAGTATTGGCACAAAAGCAATGGATCTGTCGTTTGGACTTTGCTTTCAATGATTGCCAACTCATTCATCTTCGGAAAGCCGGGCATAACATCACTAACAGAAGACAAGCAGAGGATGAGAGCGAAAGTGAAGAAAAAAAGAGGTAAAAAGTGGCGAAAGCCATAAATCTGTTAATGTATAGACAGAGATGACTGAGTGATGGAAGGGAAGCAATAATACTATAGGAGCGCAACCATTCATTCTGTCCTTTCAGGCTAACTTATCCCGGATAAGTCAACAAACTTAACTCACAAGTACTGTATTTCTGACTCTCCCTTAATCAGTCAACTCTCAAACTTTCTTTTCACTGCTCTCTCTCTCTCTCTCTCTCTCTCTCTCTCTCTCTCTCTCTCTCTCTCTCTCTCTCTCACCATTCGTCTGAACAAAAAATAGTTTTTTGCATTTGAGAAAAATCTGTCCTCTCTTTTGAGTATAAATATCAAATAGTGTTGTGTCGATAGTTGAGCGTTAAGTTGCGATATGTGTACGAAAAGACTGTTTCGACTATTTTTCGCTTCTATTTATCTTTTCATATGTGAACTGTACTGTACTGTACGAGTGGTAACCTTTCAATCTCTTAGAGTATTGACGTACACATAAACATACGCTTCTCTCACATGTGCTCCACAATATCTTAAATATAAAACTATTCTGACTATAGTTTAGCCTAAAATGAAATCTTCTTCACTCTACTCGATTCGGGCTTTTCTTTCTGTTCGCAAAACCAGAACATTGTTATTGGAATTTACTTTAAGTTATTTATTCTGTGAAAAACACAGTTCAGTTCAAACTTGATTGGTTAGGAATGAATGGCAACGAAGGAAAAAACTTATTTGAATAGTAGTGGCATTTCATGTACGCTAACAGAAAAAAAATTAAATGAAATGCGTGTTTGCTATTTGCCTGAAGAAGAGTACAGTATTGTAGAGCAAAATATATGGAACTCTGTTTTCATAGGAAACTCACTGTCTATGACATTGACGGCCTGTCATACACTTCTCTTCCACTCCTCTCTGTTTTTCTGATACAGTTTTATATTTTCTTTCCTTTTTTACATAATATCTATTGAGAACACAAATTGATTGTGAGTTATATTATAGCAGATTCTGTGTAGGGCTCCAAAAATGAATGAATGAATGAATGCAACCAAATAACAAAAATGCAAACATTCATACAGTATGTGTTGTCTTGTTGTTATGTAGGCTTTAATTTAGGCGAATGTGATATGTGTTTCAATTAGTATTATATCCGAACACATAGTTTCAACAAAAAAATATTTTTCCGCAAACTCTTCACTCATTTGGCTCTAACTGTCAAAATGTCGTCTAATTAAAAGTGATGTCTTTGAATATTTTTCTTCTCAACTCAAACAGCATATCGTTTTTGCAACACAAACACCACATATGCGAAATTCATTTCAAATTCTTCTTTTTCATCACAGCTCACTTTTTATCATAAATTATAAAAATTATTTTCCGAATGTCCTTATATTCAGCTATAGATTCATATTTGATATTCTCATTGAATTGATGAAAATTTCTCCAAATGTTTGTTAAAAGAATTTTAATTTTTGTAATTAATTCAGTTTATAATTGTAATTAAATGAAGTGCTTTTTTATTAGCACTTAAGATAATTTCAATAATATTTTATAATTCAAAGAATTTTTATGAAATATAAACATTAATATTGAACGAGAAATATATTTCAGGAATTATTTAATCACTATTTTTCTCATTCTTTTATTGTTTTAATAGTAATTAAGGATTGATTAATCATTGGTTAGTTTTGAAAGAAGAATTAATTATTTGTTTTTATAAAAGTTTTTCAAAAGTTTATATTTTTTTATTAACTCCGCTCCGAAGGAAAAAGGAGTATATAGTTTTGTCGTTTTGTGGCTGTGTGGATTTAAGATAGAGAAAATGACGGTCAGGTTGTAAATTCAAACTATCCTTGGTAGCTGAATCTATAAATCTGTATAACTCAAAATTCTACGGAGCGGAGTTAACGTAATATTGCTATCAGTCTTGTTTAATATTCAGATTGAATTCCATTTCATCCGATTATATGATATAAATATTTGTGAATATAATTCAGACATTACTTCAAAGATCTTAATCTAAAACATCAAAATTCATATATGAATTAAAAAATAGTTCTGAACTTTTTGCTGATTTATTTTGGCCAAAAATTTATAATATTTGTTGAGCCAAACCAAAAGTTTCCACACGAATGAAATTGTTTGGATTTTGATTTCTCTGTAGTTGTGTTTTCATACCATTCCATACCAATGAATGTCAAACATTTGAATGAAAAGATTGAATAATACAAACAAAAATAAATGTCAGTAAAAAATAAATTTACATAAATATAGTTTAATAGCAGTACTCTATTGTATTAAATTGTATGCATTGTATGCCCATTCAGATAGTTGTCTACTACTGTACAGACTGTACTACTGGTTCTCATTTGATCGTCTCTTCTATGCGACCAAAACTGGAACACAAACAGAGTAACAACAAAATGGTTTTTATGCATAAACTTCATAACATTTGTCTGCTTTTTGCAGATAATTTAATTTTGGTTCAGACTTATTATGCAATACAGACTCTATTTTAATACAGCTATAGTGGAGTCGAGTCGAGACCACAGTATCCTAAATATGATAAACGGCTTAACTTTCACACAGAAGAGACAATTTTCAATTCATATATTCCAAACAGTGTTTATTGAATTTTGAGTAAAACTTTTTAATTTAATAAGAATTTTCTTTCCTTTGATTCAAGTCTTCAATATGTAAATCAATTTGCTTCACAGATTTCCAAGAGATCCTTGTTCCATTTACTGTAACTGCTACAGTACAACTACAGAATACAACTAATGCTAATTCTATTCAAAAGATTATTAATTATTTAAAATAAAACTTGTTTTTCACTTAAATCATTGAGTGATAGAGTAATACATTTAACAAAATGTCTAAAATTTTTATTTCAATTGAAACAGAGAAACGAAAAACAATTAATTGATTTGTGCAGATATTGGTGGAAGTTGTGATCGAGAATAATGAGTCCACTATTTATTTAGTTGTATTTAATTTATTTATTTTGTCAAAAGCACTCTCTCTGGGAAACAGTATTTTTTGATATATTCTGTTCGACTCTTCCGTAAGTCTAAGTCTATGTTCTGAATGTCGACTATCTATTGGTTTTGGTGTTCATCTTCTGGCAGTCATAGCCTGTATTGCACGCAATATCTTGTTTTTCACGGTTTCTCTGTCGCCCAGACATTACAAATGAATGCAATTCCTATTTATTTTCTTCTCCTTTTTCACTGATCTGGTGAAGTGCTTCAGTTAATGATATAACTGGCCATTGGTTTAAGTAGCGTTTCATCATTACTGGCTCTCAATATCAACTCTTCTCTAGAGTTAAAGTTTGCAGTCATTCAAAGAAATTCGGATAATGTTATGAATCTTAAGAGTAATGGCTTTTATGGACAAATCATAGCCGACTCTCAGCTCTCAGACCTTTTTTTCATTGAGTGCATAGAGATTGGGTTTCATAGAGAGCGCAGGCATTTTCATTTTTAATTGCAATATTCACTAAGGCTTTTGCACTAATGAATCGCATTCACTATTGCCAGCAATAAAATAGATTTTAACCATAAATCAGATCCAATCCATTATCTAATGGCCAAATCATCTCAAATGTCTCATTAGAAGAATGGATTGAATTTTACAAAAATTCTCTCATTTTCTCCATTTCTAATCCAATATATTTGTCTTTTATTCTCCTTTTTTATTATCCAATATTATTATTGTCTCTCATTTTTCATTTTTTTCTTCTTCGCTAATAAATTAGATTTATTTCAAATGCATTTATAGAAAGATTTTTATTTAACAGTGAATGAGATGAATAAAAATCAGTTTCAATATTATTATTAAATTTTTTGTTAGACAAATGATTTGTATTATTATAATTAGTTATTTTCATAATTGAAAAATTCTAATATTCCCGGATAACAATAACAATTTCCAGATTATATAGATTCATCTTGGCTCTAACTTCAATAAACCCTTGAACGTTTAACTCAAAATGCTGAACTAGGTTACTTTTGCTGTAACTAAATTATAATTAGATTAATTTCATTGCAAATCTTATTTTCAAATGTTTTTAAAATATAAAATCAGTTCAGAATAATTATTACAGAATCGGAGTTATAAATCAATTGTCAGATATTCAAAATTTATGTTGACTTCAAGTAATTTTGTTAAACCAATATATTTTCTGAGCGAATATTCAAATATGTTTTGTATCAAAAATTGTAATGATTTCAAACCAAGTGATATCGATATTACAGAATAAATATAACAAAGATATTGAGTTCAAAGTTAAGACTTTATTCGATAGCAAATCAAATGAAAAATCCAATCATTCTATTGATTACTCTTTTTTTGGATAAAATAAGAGAGAAAGCAATGACTCCACAGATGTCTTATTGTTTTAATGGCTATTATTCTTATATAAAATGTTAGTAAACTTTTATGGTCGGTGTCAGTCGACCGCAGGCCTCGTATCGAATATCCCAATGTCTGACAAATGGTTGTCTGCACTCATGAGAGTCTCGATTCCATAGATTTTCTTTCTCTCACTCTTTTGCAAACATAATTTGATTGTCCTTTCGATCGCTCTTTTAATTATTGGACACTCGAGACAAATATTAGCTGAGACTCACTTACAAATTGTTTTCTATTTCACAATTCATTTCTCTCTTCGCAGAAATTCCGGCAAAACTAGTAATAAGTTTCGAAATAAAAACAACTACTGTTTGAATAGCTATAGAATTGCGAACATAGCCTGCATTGGCTCACATTCCGTCTGTGCCATACTCTCTGTCAAATTCATCACTACTTGATTAATGAAAATCTGAAATCATGTCTATTTGTATGAAATCGCTTTTCACTCTAAATTCAATACTTAAATAAGGTTTAGCACAAATATAAAGCGATTCTTTCAACTCATATAAATTATTTCTAATATATTCCATGTCTATTCTTCAAATATCATTAGCTCTGCATCATTTTATAATCAATAAATTAAATTAAATTAAAAAATCAAATAAAAATCGATTAAAATTTTGCCATAAATTCTATTGAATTCAAACTTCTATAAAGACTACGACATTCTGATTGACTGATTTTAAAACGGAGTAAAAAAGAAAATATTTATACTTTCAAAAGATATCAATCAAGTATTTCCTCTTTATTGTTGACTTATATTTATTTATTTATTTATGATATAATGCAATATATATATACAGATAGAGTTACAGTACTCGGCCTTTATTGGGAAAACTTTTTTATACATTTAATTGATTTTCTATACATTTATAATAAAACTAATGATTAAAATATATATTGTTTATTACAGAACAGCAAAAAGACAACTAATAGCAGATTTTGAATAAATTTATGGCCATATGCCTGAAAGACCGAGTTGTTTGTTCATCACTTATCATATAACAACATAATGTGCGATATATTAAAAAAAAGGTGAGCTTTAGTGCACAGGTTTTATATGATATTAGTTTATTAAAAAGGCATAGGCTTTGCAATAAAAATAAATTATGGCTAATATGGTTGCCATAGCAGTCATACAACTCATTGATAATTTAAAGGCATTAAACCTTTTGACCCTCCAATATGCTAACCCACTGCCTAACGAACCATTACCACAATTGGTCGTTTGGCTCAATTATATTTCTGTCCGAAAATGCATTTTTCGTCGATATGTTATTTATTTTATTAATAATGTAAATGTTAGACAATAGGAGTGAATGCAATTCTCAGCCCTCAGTCCTGACCTCTTCTCTAACAAAGTTTTTGATCAGACAATAGTATCAATGGTTAGAGTGATGTTAGCGGTAGTAATAGAGAAGCAAAGCTTCCTTTCCTTATTTCTTTGTTGTGCAGAAAAGCAGTTTTGCGGGCAATAGTCGAACAGTTCGTATGCCTTTCCGATTCAATATATCTAAGAGTAGAGGAAATCGTGTTCTCATATATTCTATAAATTCTATACAGAATATACTGTATATATATATTGAATGGCATTAACATTCAATAATATTATTACATTGAATATCAGTTTATATTCGATCAAAATATACATAAATATGTGAAACCGAAAAAACCTTTTGATATAATCTTTCCACAATTTTTCTGCTTTTCAAAAAAGATATATATTTTTCTGCATTCCTTTCAGTTTTAGATATATATTATATGAGAATAACCATAAATAACAATACATACAAGAAATCCATAAAATATACTGTATTTTAGAAATACATAACTTATTCGAAATGAAAATACTATTCAATACATAAATATATAACTTAAGATCACAACTCATTTGTCATATATTCTCTCTTTCTCGCCCTCCCCGCCCCTCCCTCTCTCCAGAGTCCCCACTCTTAGCTCTATTTCTTATTATATATACGAATATAATATTAATATTTAGTTTTAATTCTGATTCAACTCATTGAAAGTCATTTTCAATACACTTTATACAGACTGTAGAGACTGTTTCTCAAACTCAGTTTTGTTGAATTTTTCTGTGCCTTTGTTTCCATCTCTAAGGCGTAATTTTTTTGTGTCCTTGTCTTACAGTGCGATAATATGTTAGCAAAAGAAATGACAAACATTTTTCATTGAAATGAATGCATTCACAAATCATATTCAAGCAAACAGTGCATATCTATCTTGTTTTCAATAAAAATATAAAATTTTTCTCCAATTTCTCATTTATTTTTAAAGCACTTTGTATTCGGTTTTACGAAAAAAATATAAAAATTAATAAATCAATATTTATTGCAATTTTTATACAAATAAAATATTTTATTAATTTCTGTGAAATATAGAGATAAAACATAATAAATATCTAGAGATAGTCGTAGGACTCAACTGTCAAAATGTTATGTTATGTGCATTTTGTACTCAATATTTTAAATTATAATAACTATTATATCAATCAAAAGTGAGATAAAGTGCTCATAGAATTTGAAATGTTCCCGATTAGAATCATTTACCCTCTCCTCAAGAAAATTGTCAATTCTGTAGATTAAGTAAGATGCCTGGCTGGTTCAAGTAAATGGTCCAGTACTGTGTTTCTACCTTAAACACTAATCATAGTTATTCTTAAAAATAATTGAACCCATATTTTCAGACAAAGAATATAATAACCAGATATGGGCTGAGATTTATTACAGTCTTTTTAATCGATAAAAATTGGCTGAATTTTAATAAGTATTTCCATAAAAATTATATTTATTATAAGCAAAAGTAGCATAAGATTGGTTGCAGATCAAAGATAACATAGTGAGCTTGCTGCACTTTTTGTAGACTGGTATATTTTCTACTCTATATGAAAGCCATAGAGCTGGAGCTGGAGCTGGTATGGCTGTACAGTGCGAAGCCTTAGAGTTGGTAACATTGTTTGACAAATAAGGCCATTAGCGCAAAGTCGAAAAGTATTTTCAGTATCCATGGATTGATGTAAACTACACGCAATGGAGCTGACAGTCTTTACAAATGACCCCCGCAGCCAAAGAGCTGGTCGAGCTCTACTGTATATAAGCTCATATACTGTGTACACAAAAACCTTATAAAACTGAGAGAATGAGTTCAGAGCAACAAAACCGCAAAACGGTTTCGCCTCTCAGTTAGCAAAAAACCATAAAAGTCGCCAAAATATAATATATATAACGATAAATATAATTTCGTTTATAAGACAGCCTTTGAAATGTTATATTTCAAGTGAGAGACTACTCTCTACTCCACAATACTGTACAGTACAGTACAGTACAATACAGTACTGTATGTGTGTGCGAGTGAGTGAGACTCCGCTCAAGACTAATGATTTGAACGATACGATCGAAACTACATTTGACTCTCTATTCGCACAATTCTCTCCCAATTCTCACTCAATTCTCGCACAGAATTTGACTCTAAGTTCCCAATTCTGCTCTACAGTATGTGAATGTATTAATGCAAACCATTTTCACAATTATTAATCAAATGGTTTCATCCATTTGTTAGGCACTTACTCTCCACTGAATGCTGTTATGTAATACAAATTCATATATCTCTTGCCATTACTTCAATTCTTATTTATTTATTTATTTTTAGAAAACATTAAACAAGAATTCGAGGGAACGACTAATCCCTCAGAACTGTTCCGATTCTAATTATGGCGATCGCCAGCACCGGAGAGAGCACCGGAGTGTATGAGGAGAGGGCATACATACGATGCAGTGTTGGCTAAACTTCTTCAAAGTGAGTGCTTATTTGAAACTAAGAGTGAAAGTTGATATAAGCCTAACTATGCCCTATCGGCGCACACTTTTCCAGATGTACTTTTGGTGGCCTTTTTGTGCCACTTATTCGGTGATTAATGAAACAAAAATGTTTATAATATAATAAATAGTAAACCATTTATGGCGTTGACCTTCGCTTTTTGACCTCAGTGTCAATTGAATCAGAATTGCAGACTTGTCGCACATATATTATATTATAAGGCATTGTATGTAAAGCATGATTGAATGGGAGACCAGAGAAGCACTGATTGGAATTCAGTTTAGTTTTTCTTATATTTCTTTTTGGGCGCTCTATTGGCGACACAAGAATTCAAGTCTAATACTTGGCTTACATTTTATTGAATGCCAACTATTCTATTGATACTCTTTTTCTCAATCCGTGCTAACACTGAATGAATTATAGGGAGTGAGAGGAGGGGAGAGAAAGGGAGAGAACGTGTATGTGGGAGAGAGAGACCAATTCTCAAGCGACCAGTTATAATGTAAGCCCGAATGCAATCCACAGATAAGTTGCATAATATTTAGTCTAATGTTTCATTCGTTTCCTTTTCCGCTCTATTTCTATAAATACTTAATTAAAACCTATTATATAATAGATATGAAATCATGTGTTTCTTCACACATATGCTTGAATGCAATAATTGATAAAATTTACAATCAAGTCGACTATTTGTTTGTGCAACCAAGTTTAATTAATGAAGAAATCTTGATTTCTTGAAATTTCAAATTTGATCCTTAATTTTGTTTCGAAATATTTCAATAAAATCTAAACCAAATACTATCAGAAGTTCTGATAATAGTTTTTATTCAGTGAAGATTTGAAGATAATCTCAACGAAATAATAAGCACTCACTTCAAGTGTGAAGGGTTTGTCAGAAATAAAGTTTTTGTTCACATTTTCGCTCTTCTTCTTCACTCCTCGTCTAAACTGTCTAATAGAGTGAGTTTTGTTTTTTATATTTCTTTTTCATCTTTTGTAATACAGTATTGTATTTTGGCGTTACATCTGATCAATAACTTATAAATTTTTATCTCCTTTTTGTATAAAAATTTTTGAAATAAAATTGATTTCAAAATACAGTCAATGCTCGGTATAATGTGAACGAATTTATTATACTGTGTATTTCAAATGACCTAATAGCTAAAAGTCCCTTGAGCTTTTAAAGTTATCAAAACTTCCAAAAGCAAAATTGAGTCAATTTAAACTGCTATTATGAACCGGAATATTTTAATTTCGGATAAATTTTATCCATTTATTGTTTGAATAAATTATATGAAAAAATAGTTACAATTTTGTGCCAAAATTCTTGTATTATATAATTGCTGTTTAGCTCACAGTGTGTTCACCACATTATTATTTATCGATTTTTTCTTCCGTTTGCTCTTTCATAATAATGAAAGTTCACTATAAGCTCTAAAGTGAATATTTTATTTGTATTTAAGTTTATTTTTCAAATTTCAAATAAGACATACAATGCGTTGAAAACATTATTCTTTCATATTATTTAAGTCAAACGATTTGAAAATTTATTTTTTGAACTCTTTTTTCTAAAACTTTAATATTGAGAGACAAACGAACAAACATTTCATTTAACAGCTTTACTAATGCTCTCTATTTGTGGATGAATTTGAAGAAATTAATTTTGTGTACGAGTTATTTGAAGATTTAATTGAGTAAACTATTATTGCATATCTGGAGGAAAGACACTTAAATGTAATTTATGTCTTATGTTTACATGACTTGCAGTTAAGTATGATTACAGTCAAACAGCGATAGGCATAGAGTCGAGCCATTGCTAAAAAGGCATTGAAAGCATAAAAAGGATAAATATAACGATTTTCATCACTAAATAACCGATAAAACGAACACTTAATTTAAAAATCCATTCTTTAAGCATTGAATTATTTTATTTATATTCGACTTCAGTTTATTCGCAATTTATATCCAGCTAAGTCTAGCTATAATTCAATTTATAGAAAAGTTTTTAATGAAAATAATTTTTGTGATATTATAAGGGTTTGAAAAATAATAGGATTTTCATTAAAATACAATTTAAAAACTATTTAAAATAGAGAATATTTTGGAATAAGAAAAAGATTAATATTTTTTCATAAATTATTACTGATTTGTAGTGTATTTATAGAAGAATTGTTACAAAAAATATTGACTAAATGAACAATCTAAATCTAAATCGAAATCGAAATCTTTCTATTCAGAGTAGATTCAGTTGTGTAGTTTTGATGGCAAAACAGTTTCAGTGCTTATGTTTAATTCATATTCACATTCATCGCATTCTCTAATATTTATTTCCAATTCATTTCCATTCGAAGGCATTTATTTGCTATGAATTTCCGATATTTTGTTGAAAGCATTGCATAGTATTGTAAAGTATTGAATAATCTCTTATGAATTGCAGCGCATTTTGTTTGAATCATATTAAGTGATATAACATTATATACAATGAATGTATTTTTCTATACAAATATTGTGAACACAGCCCACAAAACGGCTATTATGTGCCCATAGAAGTCACATAACTGTTCGAAACAAAAAGAGAATATCCACTTCTGCTGGCTCTGAGGTGTCCCTCCCTGTCATCCATATATTTATGACCCTCACTGTTGACATGCTTTCACATCAATAGTGCCGGTAATCGAGTGGACCTTATGTGAGGTTTCACTGCAGATCTCATAGATCTTCGAAGATTTGAGCTAAAAGTCTAATGGATTGAAAATATATTAAATATACATGACTTCAATTAAGTGAACTCTTGGCTCAAACAATAGCTCAGATAAAAATTGATTGTCGGCCACTTTTGTCTTTGTTTATGACCTCCTCAGGCCTTAGCTAGGTTTGGTTCGGTATCCTTGTGCAACTAAGCTTATCTATGCATTCATTTATCCATTAAAGTTCGGTTACCAACAACACGGATCACTTTTTACTCCACATATTTGTATATGAGTGCAGTCGACAAAAGCCAATTTGTAAGTTCAGGAAAAAAGGTACGAAAGGGAGAGTGAGCTGAGAGGGGATGGCGAAGGACGACAGTGCAGTTTGGGAGGGAAGGAGAGAGACATATAGAAAGACAGAGTTGTTTTATATTAGTTTTAGGCTTTGCTCTCATACTCTTAGTTAGAGTTGTGTGCGATGACAGTGATAGATGAGATTTTATTGCTCTTGAGAGAATGAGACAGAGCGCACAGGCATGTTGTTTATCATGAGCTATCATCATGATATGGACCAATACAAAAGTTTGCGATCGCAGCCAACACTACACAACACAACTACACAACACTCTCGCTCTTTATAACAGACAATACACAACAAAATAGATTTTGCTCTCGAATACAATATTATTATATCATAGCTCTCTCTCTCTCTCTCTCTCTCTCTCTCTCTCTCTCTCTCTCTCTCTCTCTCTCTCTCTCTCTCTCCTCATTCCATCCCTTCCCTCAATGGTGTAGACGTTCGTCTCGTTTTAACAACTGATAGCTTTGGGGATATATTTTATATATAAGTTTGAAATTCTAGAATTAGTTGAGGAAAGAGAGCTCTGAGAGTTGGATGTGTTGAGTGCTGAGACACACGAAGCGATTTATAGCAATCGAAACAGAATTACATTTATGTCATTGTTTTCTATACAAAAATGATGAAAGACTTGAACGCATTGGCTGTGAGTCTGCAATAAACAGAATTACAGCTATGGTTCTGCTCTGCTCTGGCATATCAGGTAAAAAATTGTAAGAAATAATATATAATATTTTGTCCAATATTTATGTCACAATTGTGTTGTGCATATTATAAGCATATGTATCGATCAATTAGACCCAACATTAAACAGTTTGTCTGCTTTTGCAAACTTTTCGTTCACTATAAATGTGTTTCTATTTTTGTGGTTCGCTTTGTATTTGTGTTTTCGCAAAAGCACTGAAAATTTCCGAACGCTTTTTAAAAATGACTTCGACTACAGAAATGATGATTTGTTAGCCAAATATTGAATAATAGCTCAGATGAGTTATTAGCGCTCAATGTTTCCTCTCTCCAAACTTCCGCTGGAGTTCAAGGATGGAACTGAATTGCAGAAACTTGCCGGATAAGAATATTTTTATTAATCAATTAGCAGTCAATTCTCTGTCAAAAACAAATTGTCTTCTCTTTAAGATTAAGTCTAATTAAGTCAATCGTTAAGAATTGAGTTTACAATTAATAGCTTAGACTCTAATGCCTTAGACATTAATTTTTCTAAATTATTCGTTTAGTTTGTTGTCAACGATTAATAATGTGATGAATAGAGTTAGCAATTAAAATACAATGTGTTTTCATCGCAATCTAATTCTAATCTAATTTTATATAAAGAATAACTTTTAACAAACTTATCAGAAGACTAGCACTCGATTAGAACAGTACTAATGGTTGTATTGACAGATATCACTTGTATAGCTGTCAGTGTGTAAGACAGCTGTCATTATTTAAAGTCGTAAATCAACCTAAAATTAAGCACACATTCAAAATTCATGGCTCAGTTTATTTTTGGAGCTCATTTCCCATTACAATACGCCAAACATTGCAACCAATATCTATGTAGGAATATTAAGAGTACTGTTACCCTACTATGTAAGTCAGAACGGGAAGCAGAGGGGAACTGGATCTCAATTCTTTTGTAGATGTATTTGGCTTTCGACGTACAGTATATGTCATCAAATATAAAGTTTTATTTCTATTATTTGATGTGATGTGCGAACAGTCAGACAGTCGACACCAAATTTTTTTACAGATCTCTCACAAATTGGTTTTTCTGTCCTTTAATTTCCTTTATTTGTATTATTAATACAACACATGCTTTGCATACGACAGAGAGAAAAGAGTCGAAGAGAGAGAAGAGGGGCTGAACGGGAGGGGATGTTCAATGGGAGACATATAAAACCAAATGAACACATCTTTCACAATCTTCTCCATTACCTGAGATTAACACAAAACTCATTTAATTGTTATATTTATTACAGTCTTTTAAATGACTTAAACTCTAACTTATAATCAAAATTATTTTCTCTCTCTTTTCTCTTCATTAACTCTAATACTTAATATATGGGGAGAGGGAGGGAGAGAGAGGGAGAGAGAGAGAGAGAGAGGAGGGGAGAGAGAGAGAGATGATATGGGCAAATGACCTGCAAGTATGCAATGATTTCCTGTTTGCTCGTTAGACATAGTTTTAAAGTTTGGTCGAATTGAAAATCATGTTAATTATCGAATGAAATAATGTTTTCTAATTTTATG
Source organism: Eueremaeus valkanovi (assembly GCA_034693305.1). NCBI lineage: Eukaryota > Metazoa > Arthropoda > Arachnida > Sarcoptiformes > Eremaeidae > Eueremaeus > Eueremaeus valkanovi. The sequence continues at coordinate 61,628 of JAQIWA010000002.1, read as the reverse complement.
TAAATTAATATACAGTATAATAGAGTACAGTATATGTGCGTTCATTCATACGATTGTATTCAAATATATTCCTGGTATGAATTGCAATGGCATAACCAGAACCAGCTATGGTCGACATCTATGGCCAGAGCATGACTTAAATAGCGATTTAGATTCAATGATAATGTTCTGCAATAATAGTAACAATTTATTTGAAAATCAGTACAGTTTTTGTGTGAAAATGTATTCTCAAAATAAATTTCAACGAGAATTACATGCAATGTATTCGAATGGCTGTTGAAATGTTGTGGATTCAAATGCGCCTAAATTTATGACTTCTCTGTTAATACGCTTTTATCTATTTATGTATTTAATGGTAAAAAGTATTGACTTTTCTCAGAAATCTTAACAAAACTTTATTCCGTTTATCGACAGAAAAGGAATTGCTTTACATTAGAGCCGAAGAAATAAAATAATAAAATTAAAGATAGAAAATAATGGATTTATTTTTTAAAGGAAAACAAATTATATAGAATTAAGTTTAATAAAAATAAATTTAATCAATAAAATGAAAAACGAGAAAGAATTGAATTCAAAATAATTTTCTTTTTTGAGTCGATTACTTGTTAGGCAAAGAAAATGTAGTGAAAGCCTATCTAAGGTTCAGCTAATGTTTGAGTAAATGCATTGTTTATCTAAAACAAAAATTTTCTTTTTCTCCTTAAATTCGGCCATAAAAGCAAACCATAATATGGCACAGTATTGCACAGTACGGCACAGTTGGAAATGCATTAATCCGGACCTGTTATTGAGAGCGAAACTTCTTGTGCACATTCGAAAGTAACCTGATATGAGAAGAACAGTTAGTCAACAGTACAGTGTAGACTCAGTCTAAGCACTTACTCTGTACGATCTCTCTCTCCCCTCCCTCCCCCTCTCCCTGATCCTCTATTCTCATGCTGTGCCAATGCATTCTTCTTTTGTTCATAAAAGTTCAATAAAATTGTGGTCCAATAAAGTTATATACTCTCTATGTTTAGAGAAAACAATTATTTTATCAGAAAAAAAGTTTTCATTTGGGAAACACTTTTCACTTTTGATTATTTTCTTATTAAAGCATAAAACTATAGCTCTTTTATTGAGACTCTAATTGTATTTATAATATGTTTTTTTACTTATATATACTTTTTCAATAAATTAAAAAATACTTATTTGCAAAAATACAAAGATCAGCGATACTAGGGTTAGGACATCTAACATTCGTCATCTCTGCTTGCTTATTTCTAAATTAATGTTCACTATTTGTATGATTGATTTGCAACAGAAATATGGTTAATATCAGAATAATTATTGAATATGTCTTATATTCTATAAATGAAATGACGGCAGAAATTAAAGCAAATTATTCATCAATTTATTGATTTTGTTTATCTATTAATAGTTTTTATATGTTTTTCTTGCGTAGAGAATAGGTTTTAGCAAATCCTTTGGCACTAATGTAAATATATATTGTATTTGTCCATAGAATTAGTACTTCTGTATCAGTAGTGAGGAAGTGATGGACTGTTTCTTCTGCGTCTGTAAAACTCAGCTCTACTTAGGATTGAGTATCAATTTTAAGGATTTCTTGTTAGGAAATTGAACAGTACTTACAGTGCTTTGTAAGCAAGAAAACTAAACTTAATGTTTAATGGAGTGAATATATCATTCGTTTCTTATTTCTTGTAATTCACTCTTAGTTTCCATTTGAAGCAAATTTATTTCTGAATTAAAATTACGTCAATTTATCTCTAATATAAGTCCGCTTTTAGTTAAAGCCCGATCGCACTCATTGCTGAGCCTTTCGACTTGAGCTCAACTCTTGACTAACAATAAGCCACAACAAAAGCAGAGAACGTTTTGTTATATAAATATCTATAAATAGAGCAGAAAAACCGTAACCGTATTGCCTGTATTGCCTGTATTGCCTGTTCTCTGTTTATACGAGTTGTACCACTGTTCCCTTAAAGCCTTATAGTTTTTCATTAAGCGATACTTCAATTCTCAGGATTACTAATCGCCTATAATTGAATTGAATTCAATCTTTGTTCCTGTACTCTATTCCTGTGCGTGCTCTCTCTCTCTCTCTCTCTCTCTCTCTCTCTCTCTCTCTCTCTCTCTCTCTCTCTCGCATACAATCTCTACTCTATCTATGCAAGTGATGCAGATTTTCTATGCAAATGATGTGTTGCATGCATTGCAAGCGATAGTCTATGCAAATGGTGCTAACATTCCCGCTGTTTGTTATATTGCAAACAATTTTTAATGCCTTAATGGCTGATCTGGCGCTCGAGTGGGGCTGAGAACTGATGAGTTGGGTTCGAGTGTTTAAAAGTCGAAAGTCAACTAACTGTTCAACTGTTCAATGGCAGAGCACAGTCATAAAAATATTTAAAAAATAGAGATATAGTATGGGAATGGGCTTCAATTGGAGCTCTTCAAGCGTTTCTCATTATCTGGGCTTTGTATTCAAAGTTTGCACTTTCCTCATCCACTCTACCAGTACTACCAGTACTTGTATTCAATGAATTCTCATTTCACAAACCTATTCCTCTTCTTCTTACTCAACACTGCATTCATTTACATAAAAGCGATACAACTTTTAAATTATTCTTTGAATTTAATTCAGAAAATGAGTTCCAAATAAATAAATCCTTATTTTTATATTTATTTTATTTTACTGACTATTCTTCATATTATTCTTCAATTGATTTATTTTCATTTCACTCTTTTCTCGTTAATTCAATACATGTTTGGCTCCATTTTTATTATCTTATTATACGACCCGTTCTTTCTTATATTGATTCGGTTAACAATTTCCTTCTGCCACCTCCCTGTCCAACTTGATGGCGCTCTGCACTAACATACATAATTGTCTGATACTATCAGACCCTTATAGCTGTAGATCTAATCCGTGCCACAGATTATATCATATTTAGACGACTGATAACTTATGGCCATCTATAACCCTGCTATGCGTTATACTCAAGCAAGTTATTTTCAATGACATCCCCTTCATATTAAGAAACCCCAAAACCTGGTGACTATTAGCTATAATCCGAATGATTTTTATTTTTCATTTTTGGTTTAAAACAATTTAAAGCCAATGCAATTGAAACATGAAAACCAAAGAGCACTTACAGTGTATATGAAAACATTTTATTAATTGGAATCCTTTAGGGCGACATTATCAAGAGACTTTCATGGGAATTAGCCACTTTGTCAAATTTTTAAGAGTCAACGAACCGAAAGGTATTATAAGCTGAACCCCATTCGCGAGTCAGTCTCGATCTTGGCTTAAGTTTTCTTAATTCAACCACCGATTCAAACGACTAATTATTTAAAGATTAATAAATCCTATTCTCTCTAAAAGCTTGCAATTAATTAGTCCAAAAAAATCTAATCAAATGATTGCCAAAATCTGTTCTCATATTAAAATGTATATCTGATTATCAAACTATGCAATGAATATACAATATTTATATATAGTTTGAAATATATTTCTGAAGCGTTTAATTCAATGACAAAATTCTTTGAATTAATTCTAAAAATATTGAATTAAATATTATTTAAAAAATACAATATTATATTCAAAATAAAATAATCAAATTTTTTTGTCTGCAGTTCAGAACAACCGACCGAAACATATTGAATAAAAACATTTCTAAATTCGATTGAATGAACAAATTTCTTAAGCAAATTGATTCTGAGTTAACTGAGTTAAGTCTGTTATGCAATCACTCGTGCCGTTCAGTGGCTTTGATTAATAAATAATTCAAACTAACGATTGCAGTGATAGCTATGATTTGGGAATAAATATAATAATTTGGGAATAATTATTGAGACACAGACTGAAGAACTGCTTTCACTTTATTCTTATTCAATGCATTAATATTTAATAAAACTATTTTTGAGTTATTTTCTATAACAAAAATGTTGAGCACATGAATGAATTGAATGATGAGAATTTCAAAGTTATCAACTCAGCTATGCTTTATTAATGGTATGGAAACACAAACAGAATATTCATTCGTTAGTATTCATTAAATGCTATATATTTTAAGAGAAATCGATTTTTCAATCTTTAAGACACACTTAGCCTCTGAGCTAATTAACTGAAACAATAGACTACTTCGACAGTTGTCGACAAATTGCTACACAAATACAATCATATATCAAATGCAGAGATTGTCGAGATTAGCACGAGGTGCACAAGGTGGTCAAACAAAATTAATTCATAGTGAACCTGCTCAAAAAATTAACTGGTAACTTCAACTTTAACTGAATCAATGACATTGTTTAAATTAGGCATGGCCAAGCTCTACAAACCTAAGGGGTATAGGGGGAGAAAACTGGCGGATATCTGGCCTCAGACCCTAGGAGGGGTATTTTGCCGATTTTCAAAACCTAGGGAGGGATATTTTGGCTATACCCCCCCCCCATTTGGGCATCCCTACTTCTAAAACCACCCTTTCTTAATAATGAGCCGGCAGAAGCCTGGCTTTTGTAATATTTTTTTAGACAATATGTTTTGTCTCTCAATTAACATAAAAAAATTTCTTAAGGAGAAAATGTTAGTCAAATAAAAACAATAAGATATGGATTTTGAAGCATATATTGTATAATCGATTGTTTCATGTGTTCGCTCCTTATATACACAAAATAGTCTCACTTTATATCTAATTCATTGTATATCATATATGAAATAAAATGCTATTTATAACTGTAGTTCTCTTAATATATTTCACATCGAAATCATTGTAAAAAATGAGTGGAATATGTTTATCAGCAAAATGTAAATTATTAAATAAGAGTTCTTCTCAATTCAGTTCATTCAAATGACTTTTCTTTGCAATCAAATTGCTTTTCTTTTCTCTCTCTCTCTCTCTCTCTCTCTCTCTCTCTCTCTCTCTCCCCGAGTGAACCCACTTTGAACATCAATTTTGCGTCATATGTGTTGCCAACGCAACACTCAATGTTATATAACTATAACACAAACCAAGAGAGGAATGGGAGAGAAGGAGAGAAAGAGAGAGATCCGTTAGTGTGTGACAGATGTGGATCACTCTCTTAAGAATGTGTGTCTCATTGTAAGCCGGGTCTTCTCTAATACCTATCAATTTGATGAGAAATATTTGATTCTGTGTTTCAGTCCATTTTGTTGACTACTTATTTCTGACACAATCAGACGTTTAGAGAAATAAAGAGCGAATCGAGTAATTCGAGTTCAAGGCATGAATTTTCTGTCTCATAGAACCCATTCTTCTATTGGGTTGGGTTTGTCTCCAAAGATATTCTTAGAAATAAATTTCGACTAAAATCTAATAAATATATACTATCGGAGTATCAGAGCTTGTACTCGACTGCACTATATATTAGGGAAGGGTTCATATAAACGAGTGGTTTATTTCTTAATGTGATAGCAGTGACGATTTTATTTGTCTAATTATCCCGAATCGATTGACTGCAGTGGTTGTGAGCGCATAATCCGCTCCAATATAACTAAAGTAATCAATTGTCGACTCACTCACTATCCATGTTATGAACACAACCTCTCTCTCCATAGCTCTCTCGCTCTCCCTCTCTCTCCCCATAGAGTATATGAAATATCAATACGAAAATGAATCCAAATTAACGTCTAATCAATGCTATAATATCTGATGAATTGAATGAAACGCTTTATTAAGATATCCTTCTAATGGATAAACTTGAGGAACAATAGGAAAATGTTTGATAAGGGCTGCACAGACCGCACAATTGGATGCCATATTGTGCCAACAAGTCTGAGCATTGCATCTGTTCTCTGTCAATACAAGGCTTACTTGTTATCATTATTATTCGCTTATATGCCTCCACTTATTTGACTATCACTTCAGGTTCTGTTAGATTATTAGTCGCCAAATATAATACTCTCTCAATATTGGTCTCTGTGCTCACCATTCACTCTAACTGTATTGCTATACAAGAAGAGTAGTAGTAGTGGTCACCAATGCATTGCAGCATCAGATCAGCCAATACTGTAGACTCAGATGTGGACAGTGAGCGCCGGTATTATGTTTGGCCGGGCATAGTATAGATTGAGAGCAACTTATTTAATACAGTATATCTATCTATACATCCCATTCCTTACTCTCACTAAAAGTCGTGCCTAACTCTCTCAGAGTCCGAATTGAAGGCTACGCTCTCTTCACTCCACTATTCTCTCACACAGTCTCCCCCAGATTGCCTCCCATTGCCTCCCATTGCCTCTCTCTCTCTCTCTCTCTCTCTCTCTCTCTCTCTCTCTCTCTCTCTCTCTCTCTCTCATCTATGGCACATCACATGTATCTGAATCGTGTGGTATTATAAGCCATAGCAATGTTGGAGCTGAGAGACAGAGCATAGCAGAGCAGAGAGCAGAGCACATCCATAGGAGCACATCCAGTGCACACACACACACACACAGTGCACATTCTGCATTGTGATGTCACTCAGATGGTGTACCTTCACTGGTCGACATGGAATCTTCCAGTACTGAATGCAGATCACAATTTATACCAGAGGTGACTCTGCTCTTGCTTTCATTCACTAGAGATTGATCGCACAGTTAGTTTGAATTCTGGTTGGAGTCTGTCTTATAAGAAAAGCAATTGTTTTCATATATAGAATGTTTTTAAGAGTCGATGACTTAGTTTTCTATAAAAAATTGTTTCAAATAAATGGAAACATAAATTAAAAATGACATCAGTTTTATAACGTCTTTATAAGTGAAATGTCATTCCTTTAGACAAATATCAATAAAAGTTATTTCATGTTATAAGTCGTCAATTTTCTCTTCTTTCCAGCAGTTCTTTAATAATGTCTTCGAGTCTTCGAATGGCTTTAAACTCGAAGAATAAAAGAAAAGCATTGGAAGAGTTTGGCTGAAGAAAGAACTGGAGAATGAAGTGGTGGTCATTATATTGTTTCAAAAGTGCTTATATTCTTTGGGGCTCTTAGGAAGTCAAACAAATCCATCGCTCCATTCCCTCGCCCTCACTCTCACTCTCACTCTCCATGGATTTCGTCTCATCTCTGTCTCCTTCCAGCCATTCATAGCCACATTCGCTGCCCTTTTATCGCTTTAACACTCATTATATTTTAGCCAAAAATTGTTGTTATTATAAACGAAAGAACGCAACGCTAAAAGTTAAGTCCTCTCTCTCTCTCTCTCTCTCTCTCTCTCTCTCTCTCTCTCTCTCTCTCTCTCTCTCTCTCCTCTTATTTACTCTTCATAAGAACAGACCGTTTGTATGTATGTAATGTGCATTCGTGTCAGCTTTTCATACATCACAACGCCTTTCGCTATATTTCCCTATAAAAGGAGACATATTATGCTCTGAATAATTTTTATAAGCTTACAAAGTGCTCCTTCTTATACATCCAGCAGAATTTGTTGACACGAAATGTGAGTTTTCCTATTTCTAATCAAATCTATTTATAGCATCCGAAATCAAATATCCTTGTGCAAATAAATAACTAAGTATTAGGAAATTTTTAGTTTAAATGTTTTAAACATTGACCAAGGTGTAAAACCAATTGAAGCCATTTTAGGAATCCTTTGAAAATTTTGACAGTTTTATACCATATATTTCTCCCTGGATTTGAAAAGTTCCCGTCTCCTATGAATTTCCCTGAACTCGAAAGAAACTCCAAAAATATCTGATTTCTATACAAAGTTTTCAATTCAGAGGAATTTTTTGGGAAAATACTTGAAATCGTTTTCTTTATTTTCCGTTCCATTGGTTTGATTGGAAGCATAAAAATAAATGATTTCTTATAACATTGAAATTGTATGAAACGCTTGACTTATTGATTATTATTTATTTATTAATATAGGAAACTATGGTTTAACCCGTTTTTACTTAATGTCAGTCAATAGAAGAACAAATAAGCGGAGAATAAATGATATTTTCGATAAGAATCGACGGAAGAGAGCGAATGACTGACTGAATGGATGAGCCGTTTATATGAATCTAATATAAGAAAACAATTATTCCGATCGCATGGAAGCAATGCATTAGAACCAGAGGTAAAGTGAACTGATTTTTCTGTTTGATAAAAATAATCGAGTGATAGGAAAGTCTCAATGCATTAGTATTAGTGTATGTGATGAGCACTGCATCACATGTAAGGCACACATCGATTCACTGGTGCAGTGCGTGTTCGCTCGCGACAGACAATTCCGCAATTATTGTCAGTGTTTCCATTGGACACAAGAGCCACACAAAGACACTGTCTCTCACAAGAGATTATCTCTCTTTCTCTGTCTTTTAAACTTGCATTCAATAAATGAATATAATTTAGTGTCGATTTTGTTTCACTTTTCCATATCTTTTCGATTGCTTTAACTTATAATTCCTTTAGCCTTATCTCTGATTCTGTTCACTAGAATTCATTTAATTAAGATTTCAAATTCAATTTCTCCATTTACATCAATAGAAATCATTTTTTGAGCAAAATATAAGATATTTTTGTATAGAATTTTTTTTGCTTCAAATACTTGATGGTATAGTTTTTCATCTTTCATATAAGAATCAATTTTAGAAATAGTTTGGAAAAAATTCGCTGATTTTCAGAATAATTTTGTATTTGAGACCAAATAAAACAAAATCTCAAATAAGAGCTTCTTATTGAGTCAGTCAATAAAAATCGAGTAACGAATTTTAAAATCTCTTATCTGGTCACCAAATATTTCAAAATACATTGATATTTATTTGACATAGTATTATACTCTTGATCATTAATTTTTGCAACTATGAAATGCGTGATAGTTACAAAAGCATCAGTATTAGAATTAAACAAGTAGATTTTTCTACTGAAATACAAACTTAGACAGTTTTTTATTTTATTTAAGCAAAAATAAAAATTTAATCGATTCAAACAAAAGTTGAATTTGTTATTTAAAAACGGTTTCGTTTATTCCTATTACTGTAAATCAGAGTTCAAATAATTTATTGATTTTATCTTTAATCAAAATAATGTCTGAAATTATTTTGATTTTTAAAATCGTTTTGAATGAAATTTTAAACCACATCTGCCAAACATCTTGAATAATCCAGAAAATGACTCTGCTCGATTTTTTTGACTGACTTTATTGTATTTTATTGGAAACACAGAAATTGCAGATAAAAAAGTTTGTTTTATTGTAGTGTTCTTTGATTTTCTAACAAATCTCGTGTTCTTTTCGATGTTTATATCATTTATCGTATAGTCTGTCCATTATATTATATTTTGTGCAAAAATCTTATATCAAATCCAAAATGTTATCCAAAATGCTATTCAGACTGTTTTCTTACGGCCTTTACATTCATTTGGAATGAAATATTCAAATAAGAAATGAATTCAATATTTAATGAAAGAAATAAAATGTTTGGATGCAAATAAGTTGACTGCCTTTAGAAATATTTTAATGAAAGACCACTAATAACATAGAAAATTCTGAATTCATTTTATTCAACTTTTTTTTCTTATTCTCATTAAAAGTAAATTTTCAAATATTTAGAATAATTTTCTTTTTAAATGTAAATAATTGTTTATTTAAACCATAATTCAGTCATTTTTGACTTCTCCTGAAATAATTATAAATAGAAAATGAGAGCTCAAATGGAAATCCAATAATTTTTAAAACTAAGCATGCATATTCTTATATCTTTATACCATTGATTATGTTTTAAAATAATATAAATAAATTAAAATTAATTTTATATTAAATTTATTAGTCTTTGATTGACTTTATATTGATTTTACATTAGATTAGAAGACATTTGTTTATTAAAACGAATTACAAATCGATTTTAATGTTTATTTTTCAAACAAATTAATTTTTTTGACGTTTTATTTAAACATTATTAATGCCATTATATTCCGGCTATTTATTCAATTGTCTGTTTGTTTGTCAAAGAATTATTTAACAAAAAAAAGAGCCTTTGCTTGACTTGACTGAGAGAATGGTATTGTCTTCGGGAAAGAGATGAACAGAAGCCGAAGAAATAGTAGATGAGATGAGACTGATACATTTTTCTTAATGGTAGTAGTGCTTCAATATGGTAGTAAAGCAGACGAAGAATAAGATGTGACATATTGTATGCAATGTCTAATAAAAATAGTGCAAATGTTCTATAAGTTTAAGAGTAAAGCAGTAAAGCTCTAAGTTTTTATTAGTCTCTATATATTGCTCTCTATTTCACTCTTCTCTCCTCCACTACTGTCCCCAAACTCAATGCATGTGCTCTCTCTCTCTCTCTCTCTCTCTCTCTCTCTCTCTCTCTCTCTCTCTCTGCGCTCTGCTCTCCATAACTGTATATACAGTATATGTAAGAATTTTGTAGCAAAAGTAATGGAGATATTTTCGGCGCATTACTTCTCAACAATGAAAAATGGGATTCTTTAAGAGTGAGTTCTGTTGTGTCAATGAATGAACAGACAGTCAGACAACTTAATCGTGACTATAAGGTTGTAATCATTACATGCATTCAAACACAAACTTCAATGAAAAGCGTTTGAATTTGTGTGGAATTCATAACAAAAAAACATATAATATATAAGAATAATAATAAATAGAATGATAAGTGAACTCGAGAGTAGTTTTATGGTTCAGATACACCATTCGATACCATCGATGTATAACATATTCAATGAAATTTGTTTTCCATCTATACATCAGACCCAGAGGTAACCCAACATAAGACTAGAAAATAATTGATTATTCGCTTATCAAATAAAAGCGAAGATATTCTCAAAGTTCTAGTTTTATATCAAAGATGTACAGCAATGAGCACTGAGCCAGCACTGGGTGTATATTGAATTGGGTTATACAATGCAGTGTTGATGTAAATAATTCACTTATTAGTTGTTCTCATTTCCCAAATCCCAGATATGCTCTGCGTTTATATGGCGTACACCGGAGTGTATATCTCGTCTACACTATGTATGTATGTGTGTGTGTGTGGTCACAAATAATAAGTGAATGAGCCGGTGCACAGGCGCTCACGTACACTATTTTTTTAAAAAAAATATGGTATATACCGGTACTAATTATCTGAAAGGTTTTCCGCTCTCTGTCTCCCCTCTGGCCTAACACATGGTTTTTAATTTGTGGCACGACTTTCATAGTGAATGCCTCCTATTTTCCATTGATTAGTAACCGATTTGTTATACCTAAACCTCAATGTCTCACAAAGTTTTCCCAAAACAATATTTATATAAATAAAAAAATAGTTAAAAACTTTTGATAAATTTCGTTAATAATGTTCTTTACACTCGTTTGTGATGGCATTAACAAACCATTCAATAAATAAGAGAAAAATGGAGTTTAAAAAAAGCTAAAATCAATATTACATAACAGAAGAGCTCTCTCTATGCACTCGCTCTACATCTGTACAGCTTTTGCTTTTAGTGTTAAAAATAGACCCAAAAGTATATACAGGAATGAAAGAACAGAACAAATCAATTGGAATACATTTCTGAACTTACAATAATATAATATTTTATAATATAAACCATTTTTTATCCAAAATTTTCATGCCTTTCCAATTCGATTCTCTATTCATTTTTTGCCTTGATTTCTAATTTGTCTATCGATTATATTTTTCTTTGTTTTTTATATTTCGGATAATCTATAAGTTTTACGGCTCAGGGATTAGTTCAATAGATTTTTCTTATAATTTATTTATTAATCCCACAAATTCTTATAGCTGTTCAGTGTATCTTATGTCTGGGCTAAATGGTATGGACTATATGTGCCATTACAGGCCATCAATTGCCGCAAACATATTATCCAATTAGACATAACAACAATAATATTAAAATGTTTTTCTTCTATTTTATTCCAAACACAACACACGATATAATAATTACTACTTTTTTATTGACTTTAGACTAATAATAAAAGTATTTAAGAAAAATAAAAATGGTTTTACTCTTTGTGTTTGTATGGATACGAATGCAGTGATGCCTAAACCTTAATGTTTGACATTATATATAAGAGAATATGTTTTGAAAATTAGAAGAAATTTTGTTTTTTCTATAGAAGAGTCAAAGCAGAGACAAGGCATGAGAGCTGACAAACAAGAAGAACTCAACTAATGTGTAGTTTAGCTAAAATGTGTATTAAAGCTAAAATGTGTTCATTGATTGCTTTGCGACTGTCATTATGTGATACAATAGATATGCCTCTAATATAATGCATTTACATTAGCCTCTAATGCGATATATTTTTCACTCAACTTATAGTCAAAATAAATTTCTGGACCGAAAAGAATACAAAAAATAATTTAAGACAACAACAAAAAATCTGTCTTCACTTTCCCTACTTATGTGCAAAAACGCGATGAAATTATGTCTAATAATAATGGGATGAAAAATATTTTGCGCTCAAGTTTTAGCTTTTTTCCCATCATATGTATTGACTGAGAAATAATTGAGCTCTCAGTTCACAGTGTCGTCGCATTATTTTTAATGTATACTTATTTATATATATATAGATATGTACTGTATATTCGCATTTCGTTTATGATATTCATATTTATTTTCATACAAAGGCTTTACTATTTTTTTTAATAAAGTGAAAGAATTTCTCTTTCAATTAGATATATAGTGGAAAACATGTTGACATCAGTTGAGTAGTTAACTGATGAGGAAATGGCATTCTATTCAACATAATATCGTATTTCTGTACAAAGTTTTTATATTTTATAAATTATAAGAAAAATTCTCTCTCTTTCTGCCGCCCTTTCTGTCTCTCTATCTCTCACTCTGTCTGAGTCTTCTCAGTCATACTTTTGGCTCGAATTCATATTATTGTTATTTTTCTCGTATAATAAATAGTTTGTTGGTTCCGATGTTCGTACGCTCAGATCCGCAATCAATATTCCAGTGCAGCCACAGCTATAGCGCCCTCTCTATACACTGTTGAATCCAGAGAGAGAAGAGGGAGAGGGAGGAGAAAGAAGGGGAGAGAGAGAGAGAGAGAGAGAGATCGTCTCAACTAAATTATTTTCATCTTTTGCCCCTTATTTTCTTATTCTAACTTTGAATCACAATTTCAAACAAATTGAGACAAACATTGAGAAAATAGAACCGAATTATAGTCAGAATCTGTTTCTCAAACCATTACTTATAAACAGTTTCTTAATTTGCAAAACACTTATTCAAAGCAATCATTTTTCATCTTTTCTCTAATTTTAAATAAAGACAAAAATGTTCTGCATTTCTGTTCTGTTCGTTAAGAAATATCTTAAGCCTTTATAATTAGAGTACAAAATCTAATTCATTCAGTCATTATTTTAATTAATTCGTAAGAAAACAATTATTTTTATCAGAGATATTAATCAGAAGTATTCCACGATTCAGGATATTCGGGGTATAAATCGACGAAATTCAGCTAGAACTTATTTTTACTTGAGATTCAGGTGTAGATAACACTAAACGGGTCTATATTTTATCTCTCTTCAATTTAAATTGCTTTCTCAGTTAAAGAATTCTAAATAAGTTTTTTGAAAATAAAGAGGAAAAGCATTTATAAGGAGTAGTCGTGTTCTGTAAACGAAATCCATTTGATTGATAGATTTGACGGTTAAAGCGAAAGATTTTCGCATCAAATGTGATTGCATTACAGGCTCTAAATAATTAGGATTTTTAATTAGAAGAAAAAGTAAAGCATTTGTAAAAAGCAAAACATTTGCATTGTTTGACGGCTTTGTTAGTATTGTGTGCTTTATCTGGTATTTCATACATTAGAGCAAAAAACTCTATCCTAATGAGACATGTGTTGGCATACCTGAGTCCCGGCAAAGTTAAAGTCACATCATTAACATTTTTGGCAAAGTCTCTCACTTTTCCTCCCTGTGCTGTGAAGAGGATAGAACTGGATTTCATTTATTTTGGCACATATTCTGAGAACATGTATTTTAGGGCAAAACGACTCTCACGAGCACTCATATGTGCAAAATGCCTAAATGTGTAGCCGTTTATACCGATATGTGTTTTCTTAAACCCTATTCAATGACTCTATGTTTAAACAACTCGAGCAGAATATCTGCACTACTTATATGTCTAATGATTGGATTCAGAAATATTAGACTCACTCTTATAATTCAAAATATTTACCCTCAACTCAAACGGTTAACTCTCATTGATTTCTTCTGTGGCTTTAGTTTGAAAGTTCATTTCTATTTAAGAATCAAATGAGAAGAAAAAAATTGCGAAAAATTATTACTAAAAGAGATGTTCGGAAAGTCGAGTATAACATAACTATTGAGATGAATGTCTGCAAACTGTTTCGACACGAAAACTGCTCATTCGTTTTGTGTGCAGAAGAGATGCAAACTATTTATAGTATATGTTATGTTAATACTGTAATACTGTATTGCCGACTGCCTTAAAGTCTTGCAAAACTGCATTAATCGTTAGTCTGTTCCCCAGCGGTAACATTCACAGTGTTTGCCAGTGTTTTGTCAATTTGAATGTTTTATTCGTGGGCTCCGTTCACTCGACTAATCAATGTGTGCCAACCCATCATTTATTATACACTTCTCAGCTCTTCTTCTTATTCTTTCTCATTCCAGTAGACGTGAACACCGATATAGCGTTTGGCGCTGAGTCCTGAGTCCTGAGCCACCAAAATAATAAATAACTTGTAAACTCGTTTTAATTGGCAAATAAATTATCGATTCTCGCAGTGAAAGTTAAAAACTTTTCTTAAACTTTGCAAAAATACGAGAAAAGGTTTGTTTATTATTTCATATTATGATATATCCGACAAATAGTGCTTACAATTCACTATTATTTTATATTTTGCTATTCATATAAAACAATATACGTATTCATAGCATTGAAAAGTTTTCAATAAAATATTTTCCCAATATTTTTGGCTAAAAATGAAATTTGATTTTTGTTTAGTAAAGCGATTGATTCGTTACATATTTCAGACATATATTAGAATTTTGTTTTATTCCAATACATATGGTCTGAATTCTGGCACAAGTATTCAATTTGAATGCATGTCTGCACTCACTTATACAGTATTATTATTAATTTGTATAAAACACAAAAATCAATATTCTTTACACTATTCCCCGACACAGACATATTAGTAGAGAATTATATCAAACTCATTCGAAAACTCATCCAGTATATCTATCGACATGTCGGTTCAACTCTTGGCTTCATCTAATAAAATAATAATAAAAATTGTTTATATAATTTATGCGATAAAAACAATTTTCAGTCGCTTTGTCTGCAATCATACTTTAGATATGTCTTCAATTTTATAATTATTTTAAGACTATTAATAATATTCTCTATAAGTCTAGACAAACATTTAGAGCTTAATTGTTTAAATTTTGTAATCAATGATCAACATTGTTTTTAAGACATAACAGAACAGACCAGTACACAATTTAAAATAGAAGATTTAATGCTCAGTCTTATAAATGTATTAATATATGAAATCAATGTTTGAATGTCTGCACAATATATATATATTTATTTATTTCTCTGATTGGAGACAAAAGCAAAAAATTGTTCGGTTATTATTGAGGTCTGACAGCAAAACAGATCGAATTAGAGTGAAAAGACATATATATATGCGATAGAAAAGGATAGGCTCTGAGAATGTGGCGAAAAGTTTCACATAATAAGTAAGTCTACTGTATGTGTGGGAGAGAGAGGAAAAGTACAGACAATTCTCAGAAGATTTTGCTGTAATGTAATAAAAAGAGATAAACGTTAGACTGTATTGTAATGCGGTTTCATTGTTCTTATTATTGGATTGGAGACATTCCTGGTCATCTATGCCTCAGATGGCCTTTCTTTGCTGCTGTACTGCTTGGATGGGATCACTCTTCAAATATGCATTATATACAGTACTATACAGTATAGACAACAGACAATACTCTGTACCTCATGTTTGGTCTGAATAGTATGTGAATGTGCGGCACATATATCACGACATGTTTCATGCAAACCAATTCCAGACATCAATAACAAAGACAGAGACGACAACTGGCTTTCAGTTTCCATTTTGTCTCTTCCTCTCGGAGTTAATAACTTTGCTTTACGTTTATCTTTATTTTTATTTATTATTTTTTAATCTCATTTTTGACTCTAAAATGGGTCACAAAACCATAAATAAGCTTCACTGCAATAGCACGATCACTGCAGTGAAGCATCCTTTCGGTGGCTGCAGACCAAATGCCAAATATACTGTATAATAGCATTACTCGACTCTCACGAGTAAATTGTATTCGTTTTCACATTAAACACAATTTTCTTCTCTTTTCTCTATTTATTTTTTATACATCTTTAGAATATATATGTTTTTTATAACTGAAACTTAATGTCAATTTTATTCGATTGGATGTGCTTTTCCTTAAATTGTTGTTTTTATGCTTTATAGACACATAAACCCGCATCGAAATGGTGGGCACAGAAAGCGAGCATTTCTTTTGTTGGGCACAACAATTGCAATGTAAAGGCGATATCAAAAAGTATAAGCAGAGAATCGCATCAAATCCATGCAATTGATGCCATCCATGCCATACATATACAATCAATTTGGAGATGCGATGCAAACGGAGAATCATTTTATTTGCTGGGATTTCGAGGGAAGCGCTTCACACAAATAATCCAGCACTGGCTGCATATATGAGGTAAGAGCCAAATAGCGTAAAAACAAAAAATAAATACTAAACAGTATAACAGTATATGAGTTCTTCACTACTGAGTGAAGTAAAGCTTTAAAGCAGTTAAAGAAATGGAATAACTGTATGACTTGGAGGCTATGAGGCTATGGCTATACCTTATCGTAAGAATAAGGCATTGAAAGCAAATGCGAGCGAATGTAAAATATAATAGAAAATTGAGTGCAGAGAGAGTGTGGAGAGAGAGAGAGAGAGAGAGAGAGAGAGAGAGAGAGAGAGAGAGAGATTCAATTACATAGAACTGGTGGTAAAGTTTTATTTGGAAACTGAACCGATCGGTTACATTGGTAACTATTGGTAAGGGTATGGAAAAACAGGATTGTGCAGCAGTAGAGCAGTAGTTGTGCTGCACATATAAGAGCCAGAGTTTGCGTGATATCATTGAAATTGTGAGCACAGTTCAGAAAATATATCCAAATAAGGCATACATACACTGCATACAGTGCAGTGCATACTGTGCTCTGCTTTGTGTGTGAGTTATATTATATTGAGGTTCACTAGATTTACAGCTAGTAATTGGTTTTATGCTAATAAAAGCTGAATGTTTTATCTCTTTGCACGATATCTGTGCACAGCTACAGCCAGGCCTACAATAGAGTGTCGCCAATATTATTGTGCTCTAAGGAAAGACTAATTCAATGACTAAGACTAGTAATGAATGCCTGCATTCTATTTAGGCTGCAATCAATTATTGTTTTTTATTGACCAAAATTACTAAAACTCTTCGTTATTATTCAATAAATTAAAACTTTTATCTCTAAAAACTAGATTAGAGCCAAATCTCTAATTTAGCGCATTTACTGTATTGTATTGTAGACTACAGTCATATTCATCGCTTTGACGCAAAGCCTTTGCATAAACATATGGAACAGCTATTGATTGCATAGATATTTGTGTTCATTAAATCTGATAAATAATTATAATATTATTATATATTATATTAATCTGAATATGAATTATAGTTGTGATCAATGATCAGAATATAACTATTTTCACTATATTTTTAAGCTTTCAATAGAAATAGTGTTAAAAGGATTCAATTACCATATATTAGGATTAAATAAAACATCTGTTCATAGAATTTCAATTTAATAATTATTTATTAACTTTTGTGAACAGAATTCTAGTTTAATAGGAAAACTGTGTATAAAAATAAACGCAAAAATGGTTCGTCTGTTGAATAAAACAGAGTTTTATTGATTTTAGCGAACATTCTCTTATTATTATATAATATGCAATGATATCTGAAGTTATTCTGATTATTAATTTACGATTCAATTTCGTTAATTCACTATATTTTTTGCCTCAACTCTATCGATAATATTTTTCATTTTTCTTCTCGATTTCACTGAAAATCATTGGCAAAAATGACTATTTTCATGAGTGAAACAATTTAGCAAATAATCCATTTGTTCTATAATTGAGTTAAAGACAATCGAATTCTTCAGCTAAAAAAGTTACCCTCATATCAGACACAACTAATCTTATAAATTCCGAAACAAAATTGAAAATATATTTATCAATAATAATAATTGGATTAATTTATAATTCTAACACAGTTCAATCTATACAGTGTTTCAATCAATATTTCTAATTATGCATAAAACTAAACTATCTTATTATTGAATGTGAATTACAGTATGAAATGATGACTCAATTTCACTCAATTTGCTTCTATAAGATATTGTGTATATTCTGTATAATTATTCAATATTTGTATGTTCTGTATGTTCTTTAGTACTGCATTGGCTTTAGAACTAAAGAATATGTTTTATTACCCGAATCTATGCCTCAATTGAAATGAGAGCTCTTTAAAGGATATGAAGATATGAGACAAAAAATACTTATCAGTGCGAGAGTCGCAAAACGAATGCATTTTGAAAGACATTCGTCGTTTCAAATATCAAAAGTTGTTTCACTGATATAACGATCCACTCTTTGCGAGCCATCAAAATGAAAATAAGGAAATAAATGCAAATATAAGAGAATAAATGGAAAAACAGTCTGACTTGTCATGAAGTTTACGAGAGCTGTAAAGAGAGAGTGAAGGGAACAGAAGAGAGAAAAAAAATAATATTTTTAAGTATTAAATATATATCATTCAAATTCATTCATTACATCCATATATGAAAAGTGCTTTTCATTTCTCATTTCAATTTGAAACACAAAGAGATAGAGAAAAAGAGAGAAAAATTACAACAATTTTCAAAAGCAGTACTTCTTTTCTGGAAATTAATTCTTTATTATATTTCTTACTCTACTCTACAGAATAGCATTTGAAAGCATATGTTATTTGTTTGCATCAATTGTTCGATTTTATTAGATTTTTTGAAGAAAACCTGCAAATAATGTTCATTTTGTCTATTATACCATTACTTCAATTCACAACAACTTAATCTAATGTTTTTTATTATATCTTTTTTCTTCTAACTCTCTGTCTGTGGAGAACATTAGTGCAGAACTCAAATCTGTTTTTATTTTTAGTTCATTTATATTCCGTTTGATTGTTTCAAATCATTATTATTATAGAAATCATTTCATTTCATTTGAAAAATATAATTGATTTTAAGGAAAATAAATATTTTTAAAAACCGCAAAATTAAGATTATTTAATGTGTTTTAGATGTTTAAGCTTGCTAAGTTTATTAGGATTAATTACAAATTAAACCTGTTTATGTCATAGAAGATTTATCTAGTTTTAAAAACTTCCAAGCTTATTTGATTTTTATCTATTTTGAAAGATTCACTTGATTTTGAATTTAATGAAATTGAACTCAAAGTCAGTTTTATTCTCAATCTATCTTTCGTTAAAAAGTTTATTGGATTTTGAAATCTATATGAAAATTGTCAAAAAAGATAAAAAAAATGATCCACATATTAATAAATAAATGTCAAGAGAAGTCTTTATGTATTGATACAGTGGTCTAAGTTTAGCAAATGTCCCGGATAATAGAGTAGTAATTATAAGTAGTATTAATACAGTTAAAGCTCGCAATATAAAAAGTCCGGATATAGTGAACACCCGCTTATTGTGTACACTAAAAATTGATTTGTTGGCTCGTTATACCTCTAAATGCTTTTTGGGTAATCTCTCTATAGTGTACACTCGTTATAGTGTACGGATTTTGCTTGCATTCGCCCGTTTCATATAGCGAGACTTGACTGTATATCAATGTGCTCTTACCTGACAAACACATTTTGGCCATTACTTCAATCGTGTAATTCATATGAAATGAGTCCTCTATTGAGACGACTTTTGTTGATATAATGCTATGAAATAATTGATACTATTATTGATTGTTTGGATTAATGTTCACTTCTATTCTGTGTACAGTACGTGTCCATATGCGCAGGTGGGGTGGGTTCCAGTTTAGACGGTATACGCATTCTAGTTCTATAAATCCCAAAGAGTTTAGCCAGGCGATGACCCAGGAGAATTAGCTGTGTTGGCTGAATGTTGACTGATCAATTTTACTAAAAGTGAATACAAGTGCAATGTATTTGAGCCCAAAGTTGAGTTCAAATCTAGAAAATCTTCATTTTTTGCTTTTGTGCACATTTATAGCGAATGCGTTAAACAATAATGACATAAGACTAGCAGTAGACCACTGTGCCATTGGTGCACACGACTGACCCAAAGTCCTTTACGCACTCTATTTCATGAGCCGGCGTTCGGATCTAATAGTAATAATTGTTTTGTTGGTCTTATTTCCTGTTCTGATATTAATCTGAAACCATTGAAACGAATTAATGTTAAAATATTCGTATCGTTAGGATTGTTATGTTTTCGGTTGAAATTCTGGAATTCAATGGAAGACCGAATAGAAAATGTTGTTTCGAATAAATATAAAATAGTGCACAGAGTATATCGATATTATTGATATTAGACATATAAACTAAAGTAATGTGCCCGGGCAATGCAGCTGATGGTGTGTTGTGCTCTGCAATTGCAATGAGTGCTATAATCAAAAGCGAGATCAGAATAACAGTAAAGATGAGAACAACAGTAAAGATCATCGCTTTCTCTCATTCTTAACGTTATTTCTATTTCTTTTATATTTAGTTCTGTTCTCATATCCAATCAGTTTATATACAACTCATATAAAGTCGATCGCAGAGAGCCGTACGTTGGACTCAGTGCGGTCTAAGTGTAACACTTTTGGTTTGATATATGGCATCTGAGCTCTACTGTATGAGCTCTACAATATGTATGTTGTACAGTACCGGTATACAGTGATTGCATCACTGTGCAGCCAGCACTGTACTGTACTGTGCTGTAGTGGAAATTGTAATTGCTTAGATGTGAAAATCATGTTTGAGAATCTTAGAAAGTAAAGTACGCCTGACTTGCAGTGGCTATGCAATGGATCACTTACTCTAAGCCATAATCATAGTGCGCTTTATTTGCTCTATTCATTACTAGTTGTAAGTTTTGATCCAATTTTTCTGCTCTACAATAACATACTTTCCTCTATAATACTTTCCTGTTCTCCCATTCCCTCTCATAGCTAATAGAAATAGAAAATCGATTGAATTGATTTGCAAACATTGAATCGCATAATAAAAGAGTAGTTTAGAGCGCATTGTCTTTTATTCAATATATACTCTGCACTACTGGTTGTAAAATTATCAGCTCTACTATTATTAAGAAAATGCATCTTTAGTTGTCTGTATATACTGTATGTACGGATGCAAAAGGAGAAAAAGCAATGCAAATTCAATCCCCTTATCCTTAATGGCCTTTCATTTTTATAAAATGACTGAAATGACTGCAATGACTGCCATCAACAATGTTAGAGAATAAAAGTGTAAAATAAATGTTACGCCAGTGATAAGCCATATGAACCATATGTACACTGTGTACACATTGTACACATACCGTATGCTCTGCTCACTATACAGACTCCACTCTTATTGTCTGAACAACTATTTTATATAATATTATATAAAATGGAAACTTAGAGCCAAACGATGTAATGCTATCTATGTTTTAATCCCTTCAAAATTCAAGTTCTAATAACTTATACTGAATAGCGTTCAAATGACTCGAACCAGAGATAGGCAATGGATCTGACGACAGGGGGGGGGGGTCAGCCAAAATTTTGGTCAAAAGAGGTACAACGAATCAAATTTTTGCCCCCAAAAGAGTGACCCATTTTCGAGTTTTCGCCGCAATTCATCAAAATCAGAGAGGGGATCAGCCTCAGCCAAAATCTCAGGGGGGTTAACCCCCGGTACCCCTATTGCCTATCTCTGGACTCGAACATATTTATATGAAAATTTAGTTTTGTATAACATTTTGCAAAACTCTAGTGAAGACAGTATTTCCTTTGCTGTACTCAACTCAACCTAATATTGTGTGCAAATATGGTTAGTCTTTCATATATGCTCTTTACAGCCGAATCGCAAGTCTTACCCATTTTATTGTATACTATTATGCGTTTATAATACTTTAATATTGATCGAGAACTTACTCCAATGCAATGCCAGAGCAAATAAGTTTAGGAAATTCAGGCGAAGCTATACTACACTACATAATAGTGATCAATGAGCTCAAGGCTTTGGCCAGTCTTTGTGCGATTTGACTCTAAAAGGAAGATGAATTGATACAACTATTGAATAAATTCTTAGTACTAATTAAGAAATAAAATTCATTACACAGTTAATTGAGTTTTACAAACTATACCAGCTATTAGTTTCAGTCTTTTCACTTAAAATTCAGTCTTCTTTTGTGATAATCCAAAAAAGGGCTCAATTTTTTCTATTATTAAATATAATGTTAGACTCAGTCATAAAAGTGAGAGCTTTTAAAATATCAAATATCTCGAGCAAAGCTATAATAATAGCTCTGATTATAAATTTGAATGAATGACAATTGAATTTAAATTCATTTTTTAAAATGCATGTAATTTATGAGTTGAATGGAAATACGAAACTTATTTTTTTTTTTGGATGACATCAAATTCCTGAGAACCCGATCATTCAGTGAAATGGTTTGACTGAAGAGACAAAAAGAAAGAATCGATTTTTGATATAATGAAAAATATTGTATATTTTGTTCAAAAATTCATTTTTGTCCAGAAATGCATAGAAAGTAAATTAAAAAAACAAGAATATAATGAATGTTCAAAATTATAGTAATTATAAAATAATTTTCTATAATTATTAGGTTTTGATTATTACAACCACTAATGTGTGCTAATTACTTGATTATCAAAATGTATTCATAATATTATATAAATATTTATTCAATAGAACTGATAAACAAAACAATAAGAATTTGATTGCAATTAATTGATTGAATTATATTAATATATGACTTGAAACGAGAATTTTTCTGTTAAAGTAAATAATTCAATATTAATAAAGTATAATATAATGATGAGTTGAATGGAGCCATTCGTGCGCTACTATTTTGTCATTGACTGATTGATGCAAATTTTCTGACATACCTCATAAGTTGGCCAACCAATGGCCACAATTATATTCTCATACATATACTGTACATCGCGAGAGAGAGAGAGAGAGAGAGAGAGAGAGAGAGAGAGAAGCCATATAGAAATATGCTCCCTGGCCATATAGCTATACCTAAATTTGCACGCAATCCACGAATAAATTCTATTCTTGTGATCGAAGCCCCGAAAGTATAAGTTTTGTCCGCATTTTGTTCTGCAATCGCTTATTAACTGAGAGTAAGAGTAAGGCATAACATATCGAAATAGTGGTTCGCTTATGGATACAACTTTAGTGCTCCGGAAATTGTTTGCTGAAAATACATTATCATTAACATTGCCATACAGTCTCATGAGTTGATTTCATATAATATACATTAGAGAGCTATGTCTTGCATTATAACCGCTATTTTCGATAATAACTACATCAATAATACGCTGACTTCAGCCAAAAATCCATAATTTTTTCCTTATTTTCTTTACAATGTTTAACATTCAGACAACTATTTTGATTGAATTTTGAACTCAATTATTATAAATATTCTATAATTAAGTTTTGAAACGCAAACACAAAACAAAATCGATATTTGTTTTAAAAAGTATTTTTATATCTTTTCTTTACTCTTACAATATTACATCAAGCATATTGTTCATACAGTGTATGTTACCCCGGGTTAACTAGATTTTCAAACCGTCGTTATCCTCACTATTATTAATTAACAATGTTTTTGCTCTTAAACTGAAAACATATTTTAATAGTAATTATTTAATGAGAATTTATGAATCGATAAATAATAAATTATGATTCATATAATTCACCCGGACTTAACTGTTCACCAGATAATTAATTAAATATTTTATAAAACATATGTTTCAGAAAGTATTCAAATAAACCAAATGAACTCGAGTTTGAAAAACAGCTAAACTTCACTAAAATATATATAAATCTATCGAAAGTTGCAATTATTCTGATTTGAAACTTATATCTTAAGCTCTGAATGCTTTCCTAGAAATCTCTATATCTCTAGACATTAGGAAATCTGTGGCAAATCGTTTGCAAAATTTTCTGACTTGAGCTGAGTTGATAAATGTGGCGCAAATTCCATCCTCACAGCTACAGCTCAACTCTGATCCAGATCTATGCTCACAATTTGGGTCTTTATCTCCAAAACAATGATCTCTAAAATTTTTAAATAATTCATATTTGCTTTTAAGAGCGAAATAAAATTTATTACAACTTTTATAGCCATTATTGTTATTACATATGACATAATAAGATCGATATTTCAATATAACTAATGAGAAAACATAACAGAATTGAAAATAAAACGACTAAAAAGTATATAATAATTGGTTGGATAAATGGGGGTCAGGTGAAAAGAGAACAAGGCAAAATAAGTGGAGTCACTATTATTATTATATATAAAGATAATAATTGAGGAAAAGAGCACAAAAATGATGGCTAAACGAAAGGATGAGAAAAAAGATTCACATTTTTGTTGTTGTGTACGCTATTAGCAGTAAATAGAGCTCTGGTGACCGCTCTGGTGACCGCTCTGGTGACCGCTCTGGATGTCGATAATAAAAAGCTAAACAAAAAATGTTTTCTAACTCACAATACTTACAATACTTTCTATATTAGGCTTATTGTCGAAGAAATAAGTCTAAGATTTTGTTGTGTTTGGCACAAAAATATGGACGAGTTAGTCAGTCAGTCAGAGTGAAGGGGAAAATAGCGATGAAAGGAATCGCATCCTTGTGCTCGCATTGAAACTCATACGTATCTGCCATTACTCGTTACCAGTCAAGTCTTAGATAAGAAATGTCGTGGAAGGAAGCGAACCGTCTTTTTTGCTCAGAGTTAGCAACACAATGAACAGACTCGAGATGATGGCAATGCTATGGGGATAGGGATGCAGGCGAACAGAGCTCAGGCTAAACAGAAATGCAGTGCCTCAGCTCTCAGAGGCAAAGAGAGGCGAATTGAGTGATGCATTTAGAAATGACACCGTTTAAATATAATACACGCTTATTGAGCAATGCGTTCAATATTTTTTCTATGACTTTCATTGAATCGATTAAAGTTGGGTTTATGTATGCATTGTATGCATTGCCTTCACTGCTCACTCACTCCCACACTATTCTTAATACTGTCCGTCAGTTTTGCCATTTATCAGTAGTTCCAACACTAATATAAGGATGAGTTTAGGTTTGAGGCATCACTTTTATATGAATAAATTGCTTGGATCAATGTCAGCCCAAGACCATTATTTATTTTGCTAATGATCAAAATGGTAATTTTAAACCAGACTGGACATTTTTATTCATTTTCCAGATATTTACACTGCAAGGTATATGCAAGGTTGAATTCTTGGTTTAAGTGCTTCGGTCGCAATCTCTATAGATATTGTTGTTTGAATATATTCTATATATTGTGTTGTATTATAGTCTCGTTTATAGATTATTTCAATTTTGGTTTTTGTTTTTCTTCTTCTGTTCGTCTTTTTCTGTCCATTCCTTTCCTTTTGTTCTTCGAATACATTCTTATTTGTCCATTAAGTATAGGCATAGCATAGCATCACTACATTCATAGCAACACATTCCTCATGTATTAGCCAAACGTTTTTCGGCGAGTATTTTGTTTTTCTAATATCAAATTCGTAGCCAACTCTCTCTCTCTCTCTCTCTCTCTCTCTCTCTCTCTCGCTCTCTCCCTCCCTCCTCTCCTCTCCTCTCCTCTCCTCTCCTCTCTCTCCCTCCTCTCTCTCCTTCTCTCTCTCCCACTCCTTCTCTTTATTGCACATTCTTTTGTTTATTCTATTATATATTTTCTTCTGATTTGTTATATAATAGAAATTCAATAGAAAGCAAAAAGTCTGACATTTAGAAAGGTTTCTCAAATAATATCAATAAATGTATCTATAATTTCATTAATAGTAATAATATTTCTGAACTCAATATTCGACAAATGGTTCGGCAAATCATTTAAGAATCCATTGATTATATATTAATATTTTGTTGTGTTTATCCTTATATATGGAAATACAGTATAGTTTCACTCAAACAGCATATAAGAGTGAGAGAAGAAACGAACGATTGTTTGAAGGAATGGCACAAAACCTTTTGCAATCATAAAATAAATAATCTGAAACACATTTAAAATCATTGTGAACTGCAATTCATTAGTTTGAAAAAAACTTCTCTAAACTGTATTGGCCTGGTATGGCACTGGTATGGCACTGGTATTAGAGTAATAGTAGTACTCAATAGATTTTAATAAAGAAGTTCTGCTTCTAAGAGAAAAAGCTTTAAACCCGGACTTAGAGAGCGATGAGAAAAAATTTCAAAGAAATCTGTGTTAAGTCAAAAAATTGTGTTTTATTTTCTTTTTCTATTTGCGGATAAAATATTTTTTTCTTCTCATCTGAAATGTTCACTAAAATAAACGTATATTAAGTTTAATAACATATTCTCATTCATGTAATGATTTTTTATGAACTTTCGGGTCCAATAAGTAGCTTAAAAAGTGTTCTACAATTGTCTCAGAACACTCTCTTTCCCTTCCTTTCCTTTCCTCTCCTCTCTCATCAATAAATGTAATAAAAGAGCAGTTCTTTAAGAATGTCTACAATTTTAATAGAAATTTCATATAAACGCAAACAGTATTGCATTGACTAACGATTGCAATGAAGATGAGTTGAGAGACCAAAGCAGAGAGAGATGAAAGAGAAAGCATCGCTAATGGATGTTAGGCCCAAATGAGAATCGCTTCTCAAATGAAACAACGAGAGAGGAATTCTTCATTTTATCGTTTATACTATGAATCGAAGCCTCAAATTGATTGCGTTAAGTATTGCGTTCACCAATGTATTACAATTACAGTACTACACTGGGTAGTACTCTACTCTACACTGTACTCTACTGTACTAACTGTGCTAACTCTACGGACTCTACAAACTCAGTTCAGCGCTTACTTATACAGACTGTACAGACTGTTCAGAACAACAGTAGAGCACAACTCATGAACAACAGCTCTCAGCCTCTCTCTCACTCACTCTCTCTGGCATTGTCTCTGATCTGAGCACAACCAGCACAGTCTGCACAGCTTTCCATAGTCTTCATAACCTTCATAGCCGTTCATCTGAGCCAAACTTCATTGTGAATCTCAGTTCCACTAGTTTTACCATAAGATTTAATCTTTCAGATATTGGATACTATTTTAGCTTTTCTTTCATTCCTCTCTCTCTCTCTCTCTCTCTCTCTGATCCTCTGATTGACTCTTCTCTGGCTTTCATTGTCTACAATGGCATCAAAACATTTATGCCTTTATTTTATTTTCGCTTTTCTTCATATTTCTTAACATAAACTCTAAACTTCTGATTAATTGTTAAAAGAGAGAGAAAAATGTCAGTTCACCTGAAAAATAGGTCCTTTCAGATACTTGTGCTCTAAGAAAATTGAATTTCTCTCCTTTTCACACTCAGTGTGTATTTGATTTATTTTTATCTAAATATTTATTCGCAATATTTATTTGTGCTGTTATTGTTGTGATAATAAAAATATTCGATACTTATTATGTGTTTCACAAAACTATTATTCTCTTAAATATGGCTTTTTTTAAATCGAATTTTTATCTCCCTTTCCTCTCCTTTTCTTTAGTGCCAATAGTTTTGATCAGAAGTTCAGTTTAGTTGAGTTGAGTTTGAGTCAGATATAGTTTTGTGCCAAATGTGCACATAATTTATTCGACCAATGTTTTTGTGTGCATATAAATAATGTAGCGCTTTATTTGATTGAATTGCCACAAAATGTATTTTCCATTCGTAGCAACACATTTGAAACATGCATTTCATGAATGTCACTCACTTTTCATCGCAATCAGATTTTTCTGATCAAAGAATTTTTGTGTACTTTCTTTTGAGTCGTTGACAATATTTGTTTTACTGAAATATATATATTATTTATGTATTTATAAATAAAATCAATGCATACATACATTGAAACAGACTTTTAAAAAAACGTTGAATTTTGGCCACAAATCAAAAGAATTGCTCTTTGAATGAGTGGATCAGAAGAGGATGTCATTTATTTTATTCATATTCTGTATAACTATTGGCATAACTGTTAGATATGATGAAAATTTAGATTAAATCAAATTTATTTCAATATTTAAATTAATTTTATTGCAAAAATAGTTGTTTCGCATGAACTTGGTCCCTTGCACAATTTTTCAGATCCAAATTAAGAATTCTGTTTCGGGAAAAGAAGATCACATTTGGGATGAAATCGTTGATCACTCATACAATCAGATAACATATTGGAACTCAAAATCTAATCCATTTAAAAATCAAATTTCACAAATATTTTAAGTTTTGCCCTATTTTTGATGTCTTCTGAATCTGAAGAGAGCACAGGAGGTGATGGCATCCCTAATCACAACATTTTCTTTCGCTTAGTTGTCATTCTTGATATGCTATAGACTATAAGATAAACTATAGACATATTCCTGGCTCAGTTCACAACACAGACATACAGTGTTCCCCCACTCGTACTCCTTCGGGGATTAAATAGAGTTTTCCAAAACACACACAAACTGTAAGGAAAGACGATATTTGAAGGCATCGAAGGCACTGGAGAGGCATTGGAAGCATTGGAGGCATTGGAGGCATTGAATGCGGCAGTAATCAGAAGTGTATGCCTCACATACTCCTCACATAACTCTTATAATAACTTTAGATATACAGTGCAGTGAATTAGTTTTTCAACCATCACATTACACATTACAGTCCGCTGAGATTGACAAAGACATCCAATCTTCACCAGTAGAGTAACGGCAAGAGTGCACAACAAAGTATAACAATCTTTTGACGCTTTAAAACAGTCTTAAACTTCTTGATAGTCGGTGTGAAACACAATTGAGTTCATGTTTTAAATGTCATCTTAAAGGACATCAAAATAACACGTTTTCCAAACACTGAGCAAAATAAAGGAAATATTGTGTGAAAGAGAATCGATAACAGAGTCTATCAAAAGAATACAAAACAACATCGATATTGAATAGAGCTCTGAAAAGTGAACATTAAAACTACTCAGACACTTTAATTATGTTGCACTAGCTTTAGCTTTTATCCGGCTATTGCTGTCATTAAAACAATGGATACATTATAAGTGAAAATTATTCATCAATACAACAGAGATGAATGAGACTGTCCATCGAGTGCTCCCTTTCTGTAGCACTTTGTTTAATGATGAAAATCTCATCAAATATTCGCTGCACTTAATGGAGATCACTATTCATTCATATATTTTGTATAATTTTTAATATAATATTAACATAAGATTCAGTGCAAACATAACCACAACAATGAAACTGATCTACACTTCTCTGATATTAAGCCAAAATAGAAATGCATCGAAGCTCACTTAAGTTACAAGGCTTTTGTGAGCATTCGATGAGCTTATGGATGTGTAAGGAGGGTATAGAAAAAATACCCCCCCCCTTGAGTTTTGAAATGGTCATTTTGAAGTGGCCTTTTTCCGATGAGTTTAGAGTACCCACATGAATTTCGTAAAAAATTTTCAAAATACCCTGACTTTTTGAACCCTTTTGGGACTCACATCCTTAACTGAGCTAATATGCTTGGAAATGATGAGCATAAGAAGAAGTAGACATTTTATATGAATGAATGCATTTTTTTTAAAGTAAATAATTATTATATCAAAAAATGACTGAATTGAAATGCACAAAATTAGAGTGCCTAGGCAAATATATATTCCATTATGAATTTTCAGCTATGCCTTTCTTACTGAGTTTTATTTATTTATTTTGACTCTTATATAATAAGAGTACGATTTCCATAAAAATTCAAAATTCATATCTTTTTTGAATTTGATTTCAACTAAATTTACAAAACGATAAAATTTAATCGAATTTTTCCGAATCAACAAAAATATTGTGAAATCACGTAAAATATATTAAAAATTTATATTCAAAGCTTTGTATTCAAACTCATTTATTTTTCCATATATATATACTCCATATATTTTAGATTATGATAGAATGGATTTCTTCTCTAATCTGAATGAAATATGAATAAGACCTGAATTGAGTCGAATTAGTTTTTTCATTTCACAAATCACACGCCCTTTCAGTAAAGGTTTTCTACATTACTGTAGAAGAATAAACACATTAATGATTAGATAGACTTAAACTTGTTCTGAGTTGTACTGCCATTAAAATAGGAGAGAAGACAGAGATGTAGTGATAGTGTGGTACTTAATGCCAAAGATCAGAATCGAGTCGAATGACTGCAATCCTAGAGATATGTTTGATTAAGTCAGGAAATCGTATAGATTTGCAGAAAAATGATATCTCTTTTCAATTTCTTATATTTATTTTCTCATGTCTTCGATTCAATAAATGATTTCCTTTTTTATCAAAAATAACTTTTATGTAAAGAAAATATTTTAACCAAAAAATATTGAGTTCTTTTAAAAACTATTTATCGATTTTTAGCCACAAATGCATTCTTAATATTTATGTTGTTTTTGTGCCAAATATAAGATAAAATGTTAATTAATTGAGAGATAATATGTTCTATATTTAAGTTTATCTCAGATGAAACCATCGATTAATGTTGTATACAGTATATTGCAGAGCAATGGTGTCGTAGGGTATGGTAGGGTTGTCATTGATTCTTCTTGTAGTCAACCATTAGTCCCATGAGATCTGAAGACCTTTTATGGTATTATAGTTTTCGATGCATTAGAGTTATGTAATATTCACTAAAGAATAAGAGCAATGAAAATGCTTTAAACCAGTGATGACCAGATGTTTTGCTAGTTCTGCCAGTACTACCTAGTATCTAAAATGGCAATATACTCGTACTCAATAAATTCTCAATTGTATTGAATGTATACTTCATTTGTTTAGTCACTGTACTACTAAATTAGTGACCAAGTAAATCTTGAGAGCGTCCAGCTTGCACATCTGTGTCTATTATCTGGAAAGCTTTGCATGAAATTAATTAAATGTTAAAAACATTGTGAACATAGAAAAAATGATTTTAAAAAATAATTTTTTGCAAAATTTATGAAAATGGAAATCATTTTCTATTTATTTATAAATTTATTTTTTGTTTTTATAAATTATATAATAAGTTACGAAAAATATGATTAGGAAAGACAAGTTAATCTGAATACCAGGTACATCGAAGATCAAGAAGCATATAAGAGTTCTAAGAGAGTGCAAAGTGACTGACAAAATGACCAAATATTTAAATTAGCCGTATTTTATCCGATTTTTGTAATTTTCAGATTGGATCCATTTTTAGACTTAGGGGCTATAATTTGCCAATGGTCAACCAAGGTTATATGATAAACGTCTGCTTTTCCAATAGCCATAAACCGTATTTCATATAAAATTATAGTATTATTGGTAAGACATTAGGCTTTCTTACAATGACTTCTCATATGAAACTGCATTTTCAAACCATTTAATTCTCTTTACATTTGTTCAATGAGTGATAAATTCTATTGCATTGGTATTGGAAAAAATTCTTATAAAAAATAGTCGACTTTCCGCTGCTTATCAAATAATATTTTTTTAAATTTTTTTTCTAAGACTAATTGAGTTTTCTTTTGAAAAAGATGTGTTAAGTAATTGAAATTATATTGAAATCAATATAAAAGCAATTTATTTGCATTTGCGTGACATATATTATAAATAATATCTTATTTTAGATGTAATTAAGACATTAAATGTTTTATTTCTAACTTAAGTAAAACTCTTTATTTTCATGAATTTAATACAACTATTATATTAAGAGATTTATTTAATTCTCACTCAATCTGACTAAACCCTAATGAGTCGAATAAATTATAAGCATTGCGTAATTGTATAACAATTTTAAACAATTTTAATGTCAAATATTTTAGTCTCAAATTAAAAAAATTGTTTTGCACTTAATTTCAATGGTTTACACAATTAAACATAAAATCTTCTTAATTAGTTTATCAACTCTTTTGAGATAAGCTGACAATTGGTTCAATTATACGTTCAATTGCCTTAAAATCTTTGTAATTTTAAACTAAAAAAGTTTTGCCTAATTTGTCTAATGCGGGGAAATTCATATTAATCAAGGCTAGATAATATCGCAATTTTTTCTGATCGAGTACCTTTCTGAGTTATGTAAATTGTCAACCATTTTGAATGAAAGTGGTTTTAACGAAAATGTTACTGCACCAGGATAATTGACGTATCCAATGTTTTGCTTATACAGTAAATGGTGCCTCACTAAATCTGAACCTGAATGGCACAGGGATGAGTTGGTCGAGTTGTGCACATCTCTAGCCTATAGTCTGAAAGACAAAGAAATTTGTTATTTTCGGTGAATAATTGAATTCTTTATTCGAAAGAAATTCTTATGTTTTGAATAAAATAGTCACACATTTCAGTGTAAATTAGAGTTTGATTTACATGCAATGTATTTAATATATTTAAATCTGTTTTTGCGCTTTAATAAAGACGTTTTTTGTCTGCTTTCTGTTGTGTGTATTGTTTGCAAAGGAAAACAGTCTGTATTTGAGTAGAGAAACAAATTAATCAACAATTTTAACTTAATTACTATTAGTTTCGCTTCAGTTCGTCTTTATTTGGCATTGTTTTGTACAGTACTTACTATAACACCACTAATTCAACTACAGTTCCAACTCTATTGCACTCCAGTATACAGTAGTTTAGATATAAGTTATATTAAGTTATTCTAAATTAAGATAAGAAATATTGAAAGTCTTTTAAGAAACATAAAACTGTTTAATGTAATGGACACACGATTTAACATTTTGACGGTTTGGACGGTTTGGATGGTTTGGATGGTTTGGATGCGGGAATCCATTCGATCAGTCCTTAAGGATTAGAGTGGAGTCACAACACAATTGACTTGACTTTTGATCTTTATTACACTCTATTCTCTCTCTATCTCTGATTACTTCAGGAAAATGTGTTATTCACTCATTTATTTGATTTTATTTTAATCCAATCCAGCATTGATTGAAAAATACGCAATAAATTTTGAGCTTTCAATCTATTTGAGCAAGATTATTTATGCTTTCCAGATCAGCACATTCTAATGATCTACGTTAACTGTTAAAATGACCCACATTAGTCTCAGATTGCTTTAAAGAGTAAAAAAGAGCTAAAAATATGTCAAAAACAGCTAAAAATGGTTCCAATAATAACCTGTCGTTGAATTCAATCGATTTTCGATCAAACGATTAACCGATTTGATGAAAATATAACTTTATAATTGATCTAGCTATGATTATTCTAGCTAGCTATAACTGTATCGTCAGAATATGTTCATTTAAGAATATGAAAGCTATTTATACTGGTGGTTAATTTGATCCAGAGGCAAATCGATATCTTCGTGAAATTGATTTTGAAATATTCATAAATATTTAATTAGTTTAATAACTATTCTTATAAATACACACAATATTTACTACTATTACTGAAATCGACTTTTATTTCAAAAGTAATTTTCTTAATCAATATTTAATATATAGATTGAAAAAAATATTAGAGTTTATACGGAATTGAATTGGGTTTGAAATATCTGTTATTCATATTCTCAAATCCAACTCAGATCACAATCGCTTCCATTTTATTCATATTTATTGACAATTTTGAAGTATGTTTTTGAAAACAAACTAAACCGTAAGCATTACAGAACCGAATATTTTTATTTTTCATTTATTATATTCACTCTTAAAATAGATTAATATTTTCTGAAACTATTTCTTTCTTGACTTCAAAATTCAAGTATAGCTTCGAGTCATCGAAATGAATATGATTTAGACGTAGAGTATATACGATATAAGCGATGAAAATATATTTATAATTTTCTTAAGAAATTTCAACCAAATAATAATCATTCGTTACATTCCACTGATTTTATTCCTCAATTCAATTATACTTTTTTAAAATTGAAATATTTTCATGCTTTTCGCATACGAACCAAATAGTCCTTAACTGCCTTTAAATATAAATAATATATAATTTTAATACAAATAATAAATTCAACTATTTTTTTAAATTCTGCGAAACAATAGATAATTTGTTTTTAATGTTTAATAATTGAAATTCATTATACGAATGCAAGTATTTATGGTATAATATAAAAAGTTTTTTTGCTTAATATAATTCCTATTTATAATTTGTAAACCATATGTAAGAGCCTTTTGAGTCGTCTTGACTATAACAGCTTGGAATTAGTGTTTTCAAGCATTTAATCTTTTTGACTGAAATTTACTTTTGAAAGTAGTCCCGAAATCCCGAATGCATTTGTATTCTTCCCATTTTGTGAAATGTATTGTCTCTATTACTTGGGAGAGAGTATAACATAATGTTCAGTACATATATCATAGGAGTAACTCTCAAAATAATAATCTTATATTCACTTTCGCCATCAAAATCAATGTTTAACAAAGATTTTATTTACTGTTATTGCATATTATTTTCAAAGTATAATAATTTCAAACATTAGTCTAAATACTGAAAATATAAGATTTTTAATAATTAAATATTAGTTTAAGGCATAAATTATTTGACTTTTTTATCACTGAACAGAAGAGACAAATATTTGTTTGAAAGACTATTTTTATACAGTTTCAGAAGGATTTGTACAGTCATTGTCTAACAAAATTAGATTTTCCTGTTTTGCTCGTTTGAAAAGTTAAGACTATTTTGAACTATAAAACAAATAAATATTGAAAAAAATCCCCGAATTTATTAAAGCCAATCAATCAAATAGTTCTTCAGAAGTATTCAGAATAAATCTTATACTGGAGTCTGAATTCTAGACTATTAACTCCACGAAGAAAAATGTGCTCATATTTAGTAGATTTTTGAATTATAATTATTATAATTAAGGCTTTCGTGAGTTCTGTTTATATTAAAAAGCGATACAATTTTGAAAAATTTTATCAAATATTTGGTCAGAATTTTCATAATATGTTTGTAAGAATGAAAATAAGAGAAGTGAAGAACAGATAGGAATGGAAAGGAATTTGTTGTTTGAGTAGCAAAACAAATGAATTCAATATTAATACTATAATAGTGTTTGCGTTCATTCATTCAACTCTGGGTCCAAATTATATTCACTGCCAGAGAGTAAGAGTGAGACCGCGGCGGCAGAGGATCGCCGCTGGACTTAGGGCTTGACTCCTCATTACAGTGAACGGCAAACCCTAGTCCTTAGCCCACACACCGCACACGCCTCGCACACAACAAAGAATAGCATTAAAAGGCAAAGCACTCATAGCTATCATTACAAAAGTCTTAGGTCTACAGCAATATTATCGATCACTTAAAGCGCTTATGAATTATAAAAACGAATTTCTATTCTATTACTTAATTGAATGAATGAATGAATCGCTTTGTATCGCATGTATAATAGACATTAAAATTTGTATTTTTAGAGACAAACGAATGAGATTTTAATGTCTAAATACGTGCACTAATAATATTAAATGAGAATAATTACAAACTTAACATTTATAATGCCATAAATCACTTAATATTCTTATACGGATCAGAGCCTTTTCAGAGTCTTTTTTTACTTTCAAATCGATTTTGTTTTTGCTATAAATTCTTATTCAACACATGTATTGACTCAAATAAGTTTTCATTATTTTTATATTAATTTTCTTTTTCTTATTTATATTTTATTCTGTGTTTAATAATAGGAATAAAAAATATAATCGTCTCTAAACATATCCAATAAATTATTGGTTTCTAAAAAATTAAATTGAATTTAATTATTAGTAATACTAGTAATGTGTCTAAAAATTGAAATGAAATAACTTATTCATGAATACTATAATAACAAAAAAGAGACTTATATTTAAAAGTAAATTAAAAATTATAATTTTGAACAAACATTTCGCTGAAAGGAAAATATTTTCAATTAGTTTAGATTATATATAAATATATTGCAGAATATGATTAGAGCTTAAAATTTTGAATAATTTTCTGTTCGCCCAAAAAGCTACTGAAAATGCGATTACTTTAAGTGAACGAAATTTAAATAAAAAAAATTGATTTTTGCTTTTTTCCGAAACTTATTTGAGAATTGATGAATGTCTACAAGAAATCTAAAATTATATCATTTGATAGAGTTTTGGGAAATGCACTTAAGATAAATTGATGTTAAAATTTCTAATATATTTCATATTTAATACATATTTCAAGAATCTTGAATACATATCTTGATTATAATTTTTCTATTAATTGACTCTATGTCCTATTTCACTCATTTTATATTCAAATAAAATATTTTCATAAGTTTTAAAATACAAATAAGAGTTACTGTAATTAAAAATAATAGCAAATGATTAGCGAAAGGATTTGTCATTTAATTGTAACGAGTTTTTAATTAATATATATTTTTATATATTTTAAAAACGATATTATTTTCTTATTGATAATTATATGTTTCTAATCATATCCTAAAAGCTATGTTTGTGTTAAAAAATTTATCTCTAAATTTGTATTCTAAGAGATTTGTCAGAAAATCCTAAATGAGATGCAAATGTGAGCTCAACTCTCATCAAAACCATTTACTTATTTCACTCAAATAAATGATACTTTTTTGTAGCAATCGTTAGGTGAGCTTCGCTTACATTCTCTGCCATAGAGTAAGTCTCAGTTTGACTAAAACTCATCACAAACTCTCGTTTTGCATAACAAGCAAATGAAGCCGAAAAAAGTTTGTTCGACTCATATATTCCGAAATCCATTTAAATAACATTTCTCTCTTCAATGAAAGAAAATTCTTATTTAATTTTCATTCAAAATATAAGGAAAAAAACTCTGAACTCTACTAAAGTAAACGCAAAAATAAAAATACAAATAAAAAAGAGAATACAAGGAATACAAGGAATAAATCTCTATAAGAATTATTCGCAACAAATACTTGTCTTCTATTCTATTCTTTCTATTTCTGCTGCTTATGATTGATATAAATAAACATAAAATAACAGAAATAAGAAAAGAGAAAAACAGAATTTATATGAATGCATGGCCTCCCTGTCCCATATGCAGAGTAGTAAGTAATAGGAAATTTTTATGTACTCATAAATAACATATCTCATTGCGTATATACACTGAATATAAATTATACGAAACAAAATGAAAAAATTGTAAGCAGAGGAAAATGTGAGGCGAGGCTCACTTTTGCTATACACTGTGCACTTTGCTGCTGCATGTATGTGCTCTTACACTGCACTGCATAGTCTCTAACTTAAACCCAAACTAACATTCAGTTCCTTTTGTATTGAATTTTATATTTCATATTTGAGTATAGAATTGATTTTTCTTTCATTCACTCACTCTGTTTGCGTGACACTGATTGTTGGGACGAATAATTGAAGTACTAAATTTGTGCCAGTATCAATTTCTTCTCATTTTCGGCTTCACTTTTTACTAACTTTATTTCGAATTCAAATTGAAGTATATATTAGTCTCTATTGTATTGAATCCATTCTTCACATCCATATACTGTGCAGAACATTATGTTTTGTATTTAATATTCTCTGTTCTATGAGTTAACTCATAAAACAAATCCTGTCTTTCATATGAGAATGGATTTTCTGTTTTCTCAATCGGGCTTACCTTCACATCCGGTGAACACACAATATATAAAAGCAGTAAAAATAAATATTGTATAGGGATGTCCAGATTGGTAAGGGTCAAATGAAATGGATGAACCAGCCAAAACATTTTGAATATTATTTCTTCACAAATTGACAAATAATTCAATGTTTATCAATACAAATATTGATTATTAGTATAAATAATGACTTTAATATCAATGCCTATATTATAATAGTATTGATTATATATTAGTTAAATCTCTTCATAGAAATAGCTATTTATATATTCAGTCATTTGAACACAATATCAATGAAAGCGACATTCATTGCGTCTTTTGCTTAAAAATTATTTGGCTAAACTATCTTCATATGTTAACCAGATCATAATCTCACCTTTTATACTTCTGCACAACCCTGGTAGTATGGGATCGTTCTCTCTCTCTCTCTCTCTCTCTCTCTCTCTCTCTCTCTCTCTCTCTCTCTCTCTCTCCCTCCCTCCCTCTCTCTCTCTCCCCTCCCTTTCCCAAAGTTCATGCGTTTATTAGTATTTTTCTCTTCAACTCTGATATAAATAATATATAATTAAAGAATAGAAGAAAATCGACTGCTTTTTAGTGCCAGTAATGAAAGTGCCATTTCTTAGAAGTTATTAAATTTTCTTGCACTCAAATGATAGAGTAATATACTGTATATGAATGTGTAAATCATTATTAATCGACACATTAAATAATGAAACGCAAAGCACTATTTCAATGGGTATAGCACTGTATATATTGTATATATCTATACATTAAATAGTTTACTGAAAAAACACATTCAATCCATATGTTATGTTATGTTGTGTTGCCTTTTGTCCAACCAATTGCTAAATACATAGTGACTGAGAAATATTAATAGATGATAGAGAACTCATATACTTATACTTATACTGAATATCAGTATATTCTGTACTCTACTGTACAGTGCAGTACTGTATAGCTGTATAGCGCAGGCATTGATTCTCATTTGCATTAGCCGTTTGTGTGCTTAACAAATATGATATTCACTATTGTATTGATTTTCTGTTCCAAATGTGGTTTTAATTTTCTGTCATTTTTTCTGTTTATTGATTCGCAGACAAACATTGGGACCGATTCCTGCATTGCCTGCACTCGACTCACTCCTCTTGGCTTTTCGCATACGACGTACAATAACTGCCAGAGAGAGCACTTGGAGCACTTCCCCGGGCATTCATTTATTTTCCATAATTCATATTTATTTATATTTGAAGAAAAGATTGCGCTCAGGGAGCAGAAGGAGCAGAAGGAGCAGAACGTGTCACTCGAAGCGTCTGAAACAAAAGGTATTGAATCTATGAAAACAATATTTGCCTGACTTAGAGATTGTGCAGACTATGCATCTATTGCTCTAT
Source organism: Eueremaeus valkanovi (assembly GCA_034693305.1). Lineage (NCBI taxonomy): Eukaryota > Metazoa > Arthropoda > Arachnida > Sarcoptiformes > Eremaeidae > Eueremaeus > Eueremaeus valkanovi. The sequence continues at coordinate 22,371 of JAQIWA010000002.1, read as the reverse complement.
TCCTGCACTTTATTCCTCTATTGCATGCTTTTCGGCTCACATACTGTACAATACATATTGGGTGACCAATAAATAGGTATACTTATGTCATCCTCACTGGCTTACTATTTTCAGGCGAAAAATACTAAAAGGTTGTGCTATTCTATTTGAACTATTCATATTGCTTTTGATTGACTAGGTAGCTAATAACCTAGTTCATTCTAAATTATATTCAAGTTTTATATAATAAGAGAATTCTAGTAATAATTTACAGACATTTTGTTTCAGTGTTGAAACCATTATAACATTTATTTATTCTTAAATTAAAGACAATATAAAAACAAAAGCAGAACAAGAATTCATAACTTGTGCAAGATTATAAATTGAATAGTGTTTTGATTGCTTTAAATTTTTGAACTCTAATACTGTACCAATAGTTTCATACTTTTATTCAATTCTGGTAATAGAGTTGAAATATTCTGAAACCCAATTGAATTTTCAAATGAGAAGTCTATAAATAAAATGTGTTGACAATAAAGCAGCCAGGCTAACATAAACATTGCTAAGACAGCTAAATATTATCATTTCTCTATATATTTTGTCTATTTTGGTAATAGACTTAATTGACACCCAATCCATACTTTTCATAGCTTTAGCCTTTAGGGCGACTCCAGAAATGATTTCATTTTTTATGTAGAATAAGAATTAGAGGCAAAGAATGAAAACAGAATTTTTTCATTTCTATCGTATCGTATGATATATTTTGCGCAAAACAAAGAATCGGTTAAAAAGCAAAATATTTTTAGAGAAGATGTTTCGGTTCAGATGCAAACCTGTGCTGCTCTTCGTTGCCATAGTGACAGCTGTGTGCGTGAATGCAGTACTAGTCTCACAATTCATTGCGAAGCACTACTACGGATGGAGAGGTAGGTGTGCCGATGCTCTGCTGCCGATCTGCTTGTGCCGATGCAGCTCACACTCAACTGGCTCTGCTCTCCCTCTCCTCTCCAGTTCTGTTCGTATCTCTCCCTTCCTTACCGTCTCATTGCCATTGATTCAGTACTAATTCATTGTTAGTCTTAATAATTCTATTGCCTCTCATCTCAAATGCAAGCAATGTATCGAATCTTCAGTTAATGATACAAAACATTAGACTAAAAGAAAGTAAATTTTAATGTGCTTTCGATTGTGTCACTCATTCATTAGTTTGACATTTCTTATAAATATTTGATTCAATAGAACTGTTAACTAGACTTTCGGCTAAATTTGTGATCACTTTATTCGCTTATCTTATTGTTTGTGAGAACCAAAAGAATGTTTGCGACGATATATTCCTAACCCTATTCGTGTGCTTTGACTGCAGATTGCATTTCAACTTCGAAATCACCACTTTTTCAACATTTGCTTTGCTGTAAGTTCTTTGCTGCCATCATCATAATCAAGGTGAATATGTGAGAATCAAAGTCTGATCCAGACATTAGCTCAATTGAAAACTCTTGTTTCGTAAGTTTGAAAATCAAAATTTATTTCTCTCTTATTTTTTCGTTCAGTTAATCCTAAGTTTAATTTTTAGTTAATTCTCTCTTTTTTTTAAATACCATTACTATTAATAAAACTTTTTGTTTTCATTTCATTTGTTTCAATGCTTTTCAATGCAATTGTTATTAAATTAATGATTGCTTACAATACATAGCAATATAGCAATGGTTTTAACTTTCGATTATATATTTTTGAAGTGATTTATAGAGATCTGAATCTCTTGTTAAATGTCACGATCTTTCAATAAAACGAAACAAACATTATGAGCGAAATATCGTTCAGTAAATGACTAAAAATCTTAAACATATAGACATTTACTCCAAAATGTTTATCTTTGGCTTTCAGTGAAAATTTCAAAGAACAATGCCAGCCATAGCCAGCCTTAGCCTAATGGCAAACCACAACCACATCCTTAATAACATTTGTAGAATTCATTTAATTATTTAATTAAATTCGAGTCAATTATAAACAAATTTCTTAATAAAGATAATTTACATTGAGCTTATTTTTTTATTTAGAAATAAACTTGGTTTTTATTTGATACAGAATCAGAATTTTTAAAATAAATAGCTTTTGTTTAATGACTAACAGATTTGTAAAAGACCTAAAGATAAGTAAACTTTCAATTAGTTCTAAATTCTATAAAATATGTAAAATATGATAATAAATCCACAATCAATTGAATATGTGAGCTGTGATATGATTCTGCCATGCTCCTTTTCAATGTAATCTTTTTCAAAAAAAAGAACTAATGGTTTGGTTAGCGTTAAAATCATTTTGACTTCCATTCATAAACAATGAATCAGTTTTTGAAATTACAGTTTTCTAAATAAATTGAATGTTTATGGATGCGCAAGGTAGGGAACAGGGCAACATTGTTTCAATGTACAGAAAGCCCCTTAGTCTTTCATCGGATTGATTATCTGGCTCTCGATTGTTATCCTTTTTCAATAAAAGCAGTTATATATCAAATTCGACAAAAGAAACAAAAAATTTGTTTTAAATCTCTGCCAAAATCTCTGCCGAAGTGTTTTCGTTGCCTGAGTTATCGCGTTTAAACATTGCTTACTATTCACAAAAATACTGCTCAGATTTCGTTAGCTTTATTTAGGCTCTGAATAATTAAAATAGCTCATTTGCCTCTCTGCAAATTATATATAAAGTTATATAAGTATCAAGATTCTATTATTAATTAAGTCCAGAATATTATACGGAAAGCCTTTAAATTCAAAGTCATTTTATTTGAAACACTAATTATTATTATTAAAAGCATTTTAAGCCCATATTATAATTATATTACAGTGTATTAAAAGTACACCTTTGCTGGGGTTCTCTTAAATGTCAGCAAATTTAGAATAATTCTAAACAGAGTTCATTCAATTCAGTATCCATTTTCTTAAAAACATTCTGCTTTCAAATGAGAGCAATACTAATGAGTGGAATGAGTGGGTGACCGCTAATCACTATTCTATTATACCCTTTGAAATATTAATATTAATAAATTGTAATATATATATATAGAATAGAATATCCAATTAACTCAGTTTAGTTTTAGTTTTGTTATTTTAGTTCAAGTAATCAGTTTTATCTTTGCTTTTAATTTTGAAAATTTTCTAAATCAACGAATATCTCATTGCCTTTAATTAAACTCTTTATAGTTATTGCTTATACAGTATAAGTGTATACAGTCATACAGTAATACTGTTATGTAGTTATACTGTATATCTGTATATTCTATATATTAATATAATACTTATAAAAGTTTTATTATATACTATAATATACACATAAGTAATACTCGTATAATATTTGTTGGCATTGATTATGAATTAAGGAATTAGATGTGAGTGAAGAAACATATTCTTTGATAATATTTCATTAGCTTTATTAGTATTATTATGAGTATTAGTATAAGCCTTAATATAACTGGGTTTTCATGGCGTCTGAATTTATTAGTTGATTAAAAGGACCGCAAGAATTGTTCTCTCATTTTATTACATTATTTTTATTTTAGTTGATTTCTATTGAGTAGAATTGATTGTTAGCATCACTTATGGACCGAATAGACGATCCATAGAAGGCTTCTTAGGAATAAAGGCGATAATGTGTTCCCCTTTAGTGGTATATAAAAAGACTTTAACGCCTTCTAATCGAAATACATTTCATTGAATGACTATTAATTCTGTGCACTATTTTCATCCAAAACTCTTTACTCGATCGCTATATCATTCCATTAAATTATATTTCATTTAATATCGTTGAAAGCTTTGCTCTATTTTTTGTGCCCTTTCCTAAGCTATCGAATAAATCAATTTTTGCTTCCAAACCAACACTAAGTATACAAAATAAATAACAAGAAAAATAAAATTCATGAGAATATCAGCGATAAGTTGTTATTAAATAAAGAATAGAAAAAAATTAATCTATTTATTGGATTTGTAAGTTTTGTTTCTTTATTTCACTCCAATATAATATATATATTCAATAAAAATCATAACTTTTTCCTCGAATGTTTCAAATTGTATTAATCATCTCAACACCTCTTTAACCTATTTTTTTATACATTTTTTTCAATTATATTTTCTATCTTTCTATTCGACTTAATTCTAAGAAAATATCTCTTTTATTGAACAAAAGAAATGTTTTTCTTAATTTTTTTCTAAAGAAATAAATTTCTATATATTTTTCCTTTTTTTTAACTTTAAATACAATTCGATATTTTTTGGTTTCGACAAAAAAATAAGAGAAAAAGCGAAAAATCAATTACTAATAGAGAAGAGAAGAGAGAATTCTTGTAAGAAGTATAACATCTATTGCTTTGCGTTTCGTTAGTTCTGCAGAAAAGCTGATATTCTTTCTCTCTCTTGTCGTATAAGAGGTTATTATTATATTTTTTTTAATCTTATTATTTTTTTTGTATATAAAATTTGCTTTTCGGAGCGAATGTATCAAAATTCAATTCAATTCAATTTCTCTCTATTTTCAATCATATATAATGCAGAGAAAAACGAAATATGAAATGCTTTTGCCTATGAATTATAGCGATTAATATTCTTATAGTTCTCATGAAAAACAAACTCAACGGAGGAATAGGAGAGAAATATGAGAGAGGGTAGGAATAGGAAGAAAAATTATTATTATTCTTTGTCAGAACCAATGGTGAGAGAGCTCTACTGAATTCATATCAAATTTATTTTATTAATACAACATAATTCTCATTTGAATACTTTTTTAAGAAAAATATTTAACGAATTCCTTTCGTTTCATTATTCTTATACTTTTTTCTCATTTTTTTCTTAAGATTCTTATAAAATATTGTTTTTTTTCTCTTTTCTATCATATTTTTTTTGGCTGAGATGAGAGATGAGTTTCTTATAAAATGAATAATAAAATAAATTAAACACTAAAATGCATTCATTATATCACTTAAAGATGAAATATTGAAATATTATATTTATAAGAAGTATATCTCAAAGGAAAGTCAAGAAAATCGCTTTTCGTGCGATAATTAATGTGCTTGACTACTATTGTTTAAATTTCGTGATATATTGTATGAGAATTTGAAATTTAAATTCACTCAAAAGATCATTAATTAATGGAATTTAAAAATTTTAGCAAAAAATTATAACTTTTTAAGAGATCTGATTTCCATTGAAATATACGCTTAAATGAGAATCCAATGTTAAAAACCTATTATTAAAATAACTTATGGCAGACATCAGACATCAAACGCATGAATCATAAAACATAAAACTAAAGAACAGAAAAACAAAATAAATTCAATTTTCTCGAATGATTTAATGTAAACTCAATGCAGAAAATACCTCAAAATAAATCAATGGCTGAGAAGAGAAAACCTTTTGAAGAATTTTAAATATAAAACATATAAAGGAATTGCTGTTTAGAACTGACGGTTAAATTGAAGAGAAGAGAAAAACAATTGAATAACAGAAGTGAACAGAGAAACCAGAATAGGAAAAGATGATAAATTAACTGGCCCATTCCAATTTGACCCATAGGCATTTGGTTGCAGCAAATAAATACAGTACAACTGGTTTTGATTAAGTTTATATCGAATACTCTGTTTGTATCCAACAATCGCTCACTGTTTGTGATTCTCTAACAAAATGCAATATTGTTCTCAAATACTGGTAGAGCACCGGTAGAGACACAGACATAACATAAATTAATTCATTGATCTTTACTCAATTTATAGCCAACGCATCCTCTCATCGATCAGACAATTATTTTTTGCACTTTTACTCCGTTTTTCTTCGCTTTCGATCTTTTTTCTTATGTTTCCATTAGAAGCGTTCAAAGCATTTAAAAGTATCCGAATATCTCTTGTAGTCTAGCATTGAATTAGGAAGTAATTAGGGCTTCAGTCGGCCATCTTCTACACCAAAGACAACATTTTCATTATAGACGACAACTGATTGACAATATATACATTGAAAAACTTTTGGCTAATTTGTTAAATGAATTTCTTTGTGTTTTTATGTTTCAAATTGTTTTAACTATTTTTTGATTAGAAGTCTTTACAAATCTTTTAGTAAACTGTTTAGTAAAACAAAATGATTGATTCGAACCACTATTACTGTATATGCAATGTTTTATACATAAATTATATACCAATTTATCAAAATTGAACATGCTAATTAGTATTGATGCTAAACATGTGCTCAAAACTTCAAAATAAATATAATCCAAATAAAGTTAAGAAGACTAAAATGATAGCATAAAGATAGTTGAGCATTGAAGCAAGGCAGATTAATTATTGAAATTGATCCGCAATTTATGAATACCTGATATGTATTGACTTCCTGTAAAACATATATAAAATCTGATACTGTATTCTGAATATAAATATTGTGTATAATATTCGAGGCTTTTTGTCGACTGCTTAATAAATAAGTGAGATTATAGCCATGGGCTTAGATAATGGAGCGCTCTATTTATTTTGACTGCCTGTGCCTTAAAGCACATATTCATACACGAGCTGAACATATAGAGAGACAAACACACAGTATGTCTGATAGGATGGGATAAAAGCGAATTCAGAAAAATATGTTGTCTTCTGTTCAACTGTAGACTATGTGTGTCTTATAAATACTAAAATTGACGGGGGTCTGTGCCATTCCCTCTCCCCATTCAAAAGAGAAATATAAGCCTAAATCAGAGGAAAAGGCAAAAAGAGCTCAAATTTTTCTGATATTTTTTGTACACAATATGACTGAAAAGTAAAATATGTTATGCAATAAAAGTAAAGCACAGGTAAAACGAATTCTACAGATATCGTCGTTCACTACATATTGCACTCAAATATTGGTTTAAATATCAAATCCAAAGAATATTTGAGGATTTTATACGCAAATAGAGTGAAGAATGAATCTTAAGGCAAATTCTTAGTGCAATATATCGTAAAATTTACAATAAGTTACAGTAATGTTCTTATATTCTGTGTCACGACTCTCTGTGTATGTGGATGTGCTCTCATTCCTCTTCTCTGTGCCACTCATCTCCTTTGCCATCTATCTGTGTGTCTCTCAGTCTATCTCTTTTCATACCTTGTATTCATTGAAAACTGGAATCGATTTTCGCATTTTTGACGATACGCTCGACTCTAACATTTATTCGGCTAAAAGTCGCTCAAAAAAACTTTCCCCGTTTTGTTCGTCACTACAATACTTGTGCACAATATTGATGTTACGTTAGGCCACAACTAGTTTTTGAATTATATTCAATGAAAATTCTGTGCATTCGTTCATAAACTGACTAAACTCTAGAAAATTTGTGCTAAACTCGGAATTTTGTTCTCATTTTTGCCTTTTTCTCAATACTACTAAATATATTTCATTTGAAATTATTCTCCATTTTGTTTGTTATAAATCTATTCTCTATTCTCTGGAAAATATTTTTCGCTTCATATCTAATAATAAAAATAGGAATAAATAAAACTAAATTGAAAACATAGAGTCGCCGATAAATTTCCTTTTATTATCAATTATGTTGAAAAAATCGGTTTTGTTTTTGCACTAAATTCTTATCTCTTATCGAAACTGATTTTTTTTAACAAAAGAACAAATGAAAAACAAAACAACGGAAAAAATTCATAGAAACGAAAAAATAATCCAATTCTAGAGAAATTGTGAGAAAAACTATCCAATATTTGCAACATATATATCCATTTCTTTTCAATTCAAGCAAAATCTTTGGCTCACATATTCTCGCAGCAAATAAATGGGATATACAAATATCAGGGTTGAGGAACTGGTGCTATACCACCCTAACGAACATTTGGTTCTTTTACAATGAAATTTCACCCGTACCATTGACTTTAATAAAAATTGGATAATATTTAGTTTTAAGAAAATCTTAATTAGGATTAAACATAATTTATAGTTCAAATTGATTCTAAATTTCAATACTTCAGTTTTGTTCCAGCATCAATTCTTATGCAGACATTTTTTACCTTACTCCCTCAATAAACCCATGTTTTTGAGCTATCTTTTCAATTTTGAATTCATATAAATTGAGTCCAAGTTTTCTTCGGCTTCTCTGATCCAATACATACCGTATATATAGTATAGAGTATTCCGAGAATATTGTGTATGTGTTATGTGTTATTCGTATTGCTATTTATCTTTTAACACCACTGAATAACCACTGTTTCAACAAATCAAATCAAATTGCAAACGAGTTAGAAAAACAAACATTTCTTTAAAATAAATTGGTTTAAACAGATTTAGTCTGAGCCAACACACACACCAATTATTATTATTATTTCTCTATCTCTATATCGTTCAGAAGTCTAAATCAAATAAACTAAAAATTTATTTTAATAACGATTACATTCGTTCAGAAAATAAAAATTTTAGTACAAATACGATTGCGATTCACAAGGATTTCGTGTATAATTGGATTTAATTAAGGCATTGCTTTTGAATTATTTAAAATTTCTTTTATTTGCGGTTTATATTAAATATGCAATGAATCGCACAGTCATTAGTGACGTAAAGCCAATCCTTACATCCTATACCTGCTGAAAGAGTTTTAGCCATAATTTTTCTATTTATACTATCAGTATATTCATAATTCTGGTTAGTTTTATACAAATAATTACTGTTTTTATAAATAGATATCTTAATAAATATTTTTTGTCTTATGATTACATTTATTTTACTACATATTTGATTGAATTTTCTCAACAGAAATATAAATATAGTATAACTGTATATAATATTGAATGTGTAAAACATTGGCTCAGATTCTGTTCGTATTATATCAAACGAATACTAATTATGACTTTGAAAGTCTGCTTCTGAGCTAATGAGTGCTGAAATTTAGGTACAGTCGAGACAAATATTACAGAGGTTTCTGTTTTATGTTTAAGTTTAGATAATAAATAGTTTATTATTAGTTATTTAATTTTTTAGGGATTCGCTAATGAGTTCTCTCTTTGTTTACATTTATATTTCGGATAATTAACTTCAAACCGATTCCGCATTTTATAATCATTTGAAAACTGACTTTCAATATAATCAAAGATTATTAGTATTATTATTATTATATGGAAAGAAAATATGAAAAATAAAATGTTTGAATTGGTTATTGAATTGCCATATATTTGGTGCCAATCATAATAATAATAATAATAATAATAATAGGAATCAATTTGAATGATAGAAATGGTATTACATATTCATAGACTGGAAATGATTTTCTATGAATGCACTGATCGCTGGCTTTTGGAGAGAAGAGAAGAAAAGCAAACGATTTTGCAGTGATTTTGATCCTCTCTTCTTAAATGTACTCAAAGGCCAATAGAAAGGCATTGAACTGAATTCTGATTGCATTTCCTTTCGTTTCACGTTTTAAGCTCTTTTCACTCATATAATTGGATTGCATACCACTGCCTGCACTCATACCACTCTTACCCTTACCCTTCTTCTACTTTTTTTGTTTGTTGCACACATACTCATCCACTCCATAGACAATCGTAAAGTTTTGCCTAAATTTTTTCACACATTTTTATTTCTCTTTATTTTTCTTTTTATCGCAGATTTTTCGATAAAATCTTTGGAAATAAAAAGTTTTGGCGAATAAAGAAAATAAATACAAGAAATCGAATCCAATATCGAAAGTATTGTTTTATTATTGAAACAAACTATGAATTCTAAAGATGCCATCGAATAATGTAAGTGAATATTCCTCTCTTGTACTGTATGGCACAGTTACTAGAGCACAGTAGTGTACAGCATGTGCTCTGTTGTGACTCTAATGTCTGCAAGAAGTGGCAAATTTCACTTTTACACAAATAAATAGACCGATAGAGCCATAGAGTCTGAGTCTTCATCTTATTCTCTGTTATTCTATGCTCTCATTCATATTCCAGTCATAGCCGTAGTGACCAATGCCTGCAGTGATGCAGTTATGGCTCCGGCATTCGGATCCGATGCCATATAAGCCCAGATATTACTACACAACACAACGACATAACGTATTCTTTGCTTTAACGCTCACACATATAAAATATGTGGATCTCTCTCTCCCTATCCACTGGTGCTCTCATATACTATACTTTTTTATTTCTATCTCTGCTTTTGATTCAGGTCTCAGAAAACTTTTCTTTCGTGACTCAACTGTTTGATTGTTATATAAGTTATATATCGCTGAAAAAGATGGAGAAAAAAATTCTATACTTTTTTCTCAAATAAATTATCTTTTACTCGACTAATAACTCACTTTATTCTCACTATTTGTTTGCAACTGATTTTTCTGCTGTTTTTATATTTCTGACAAATCAAAGCAGACTATGAGGTCATTGAAAAATATACAGTAGAGTAGAGATGAATAATACGAATATAAATCTATTGATAATACAGACAAAACAAAATTGATAGACATCTGGGAATAGAAAATCTTTATCCAAATCCAATGCTAAACAAAAGTATCCATTTATTGATACGTTTATATAATATTTTTCTTTTTATATGTCTTATCTGTTTTTATATTATATAAATAAAAAGAAAAGAAAAACTTTATGTTCTATTATATTGACATTTATTTGCCTCCGAATAATCTAAACAGTATTTGAGACCCAAATAAAGTTAATTCAAATAATCAGACAGTAATTAATTGCCTTACGAGCCATAAGAGTATATATAATAGATTTCAATTGCAATAATCGCTGCAATTCTTTGAGCAAAGAATTAATTCTTTTATTCGAATAATTTGTATTCAAATTAAAAATAACTTTTGGATTAATTAATTACAGTTTGCATTCAGAAACAGATTTGAACTTTTATTTATTGTATTTTAATTTATAACAAATTGAAGATCAAATAGTGAAGCAAAGGCTCAGTGCAGCCATCCATGAAATATGCTTGATGGAATTGTGTGCACATCATTCTTACGAGTCATTTAGAAATTCACAAATTCTGATCTTTGCTATTATTTCTATAATATTACTGTATTTGTTGTAATGAAGTCTAAGCACTGCAATGATTGCATATAAATAATTCTGATGTGAATACGAATTCAAAGCTTTAAATTTCTTTCTTATAATATAAAAGTGAACTTAGAGTACAAATAAATGATTGGAACAGAAGAGAAGAGACACTGATAACTATGGCCTATCATATGACAGGCAAAGCATTTACTTATATTATAATTTTGGATAGACTTGTGTAGAGAACGGGAAAAATATACTATTGATCGATACGTTCAGCAAAATAAAGATTCGCTGCTTTTCAATAGTAATCTCTTCTGTGCGACAAATAAGATGATTGAAATGAATGGATGATTTAAAAGCTCATAATTTGCAGCACAAAAATATATATATATTTACTGCTTATTATTTGGCAATCGTTTTCATTGATTACAATAATTATTTCACAGAATTTCCTGAATTATAGCCACATTTTAGCTAATGTTGAAACCATTTATTGCTTTAACTGAAAATCATAATTCAATTTAATAAAAGATTTATTCATTTGTGTGGAAAAGAGTTTATTTATTTTAATTGAATTAAATATAATATAGATATTTATGGCCACAAATCCCAGACCTAGTGTTGCGTTCATTATTAGCTTTTGATGATAACAAAGCAGAACAAGAAGAATAAGACAATCACTCGCTGTCTGATTCAAATTCAATTTAAGGGTCATTTATCAAATTTTCAAACAAATGTAATTTCCCTGTTTATACACATCCAGTGCTTTAATGCTCTCCTTTTCTCTCTATCTTTCTCTTCCGATTCATTTCCAAAGCAAATACATTCGCAAACAATTGTATAAATTATATATATTGATAAATAATAATTTGATTCAATCACATTTTACAACATTAGCAATAAATGTTTATTTTTTCTTCTGGTCATCATATGTTGTGCTCAGTTCGTTGTGAATCTCTTTTTGCTCTCATATCCCCCAAAGAGACCGAAAAATGAGTTTAATTTTTAGCGCTTTATTTACTTTACGTTTTTACGCGTTTCTCATTCAACGGCTGACTTAAAGTAAGTATTTTGTTCCGAATCCCTAATACAACACAGCCTTAAGCTCTAGTGATAGAAAAACAGAAAAACGCACTCATTTTTAATTTACAATTAAATTAAGGCATATAGTTTTGTATTTGTGCGCCTATGTGTCCACAACATACCTGAACCTCTCTCTATTTGCCTTCCCTACTGTTGTACTTAAAATTTAGTTCTGCTCAATTTAAGTAATCTTTCAGTAAGATGATGTGGATGACAATTTTATTCGATAAATATTGATTCTCTTCATTATAAGAGAAAATTTAGACATGGTTCTATAATCTGGTTCAAATCTTGTTTCGCTATAATTTAATGTTTTATAATATGAATGAATATTAGCTCGGCCAAAACTAGATCGACGATGGGCATTGTTTAATTTTTAAAACTACACAGGATATTTATATAAATATATTCCCTTTCAATCATGTTGATACCAGGTATTTTACTCTATATTAATAATTGCTTATTTATATTCATTATATTATGAGTAATTAGAAAACGTTCACAAATAGACAAATTCATGAATTTTTTGAATTAACTTCAATTGATTTATAATTATTTATTGTTTGTTTGAACAGAAAAGTAAAGTACGATTAATATCAATACAAATACAGCTTTAAAAAGCTGTCTCACTTTAAAGCGATAAATCATCTAGTTCTTTTTATAAAAATGGTTCACTAGCTTATACACGTATGAGTGGGAATACGGTATATAACATTTGGTGACACTATGGAAGTCAATGATTGAATCATAAAAACAATGAAAATAGGTTTTGAAATATATTTTTTGAGTAAAGTTTTCTACACTTTCTGTAGGAGTACTCGAAAGAGTCAGTCAATCGATGACGAGATTAACAGTAGTTTTGTCTCTTTGATAGAGAGAAGAAGAAAAGTAGAGTTAGAGTAGAAATAAAGGAGAGTTTTATATACAGTATATTCTCTGTCTTTATGTTCCCTGGAGTGTCATTATATGAGTAAAAGTAGCGAATGTCCAGCTTTTATGAAATAGTGATCGACTTTCTTCTTGTTGTCAGTGAATTATTTAAACCAATCGATTCGTTTGCAAAGACTGTTCGCATTCGTATCAGTTATAATAGTTGTGACAAAAAATTATTGGAAAAACTTAAATAAATTCAGTTGAGATGAAAAGAAAAGGTTTTCTCTCTTTTTATTTTGTTATTCTTCAGAAAATATCAGACTTTAAGATAGATAACAGTTTATTCAACTCCAATGAACACATCTTATAAGCAGTGTCTTTCCAAACACACGACAACAATAGGACAGAGAGATGTGAACAGAGAGGAAGAGAGAAGTAGTAGATATCACACAATGTTTTTTAGGGTTCAATCGATTCAATTCTCTAACAGTTCGATCACTTTATAGGCGAAAGACTAGAGAAGAGAATTTAATTTAACTTATTTTTCGGATTTTCTCTGGAAATGAAAAGTTATTTTCATAGCATTGTATAAAATATTCAGAACTGAATGCCAGAGAAAGAAAAAACTATACAGAATATAAAATAGACATTTCTGCATAAAAACTAAATTAATTCAATGCTATTGTTATTTGATCTCATAATATAATAAAACGAAAATAAAAATATTTAATATCATGTATGAAGTGAGTCATAAACTATGAGCAAACATAAAATATAATTTTTTCAACTGAGAAAAGCACATTATCCAGAATATATTGATATATAATTTACCATATAAGAGAATTGAGTTCTGCTCTTGCTCTGGGTCTCTCTCTCTCTCTCTCTCTCTCTCTGCCTCTCCCGTCACTCTCATTGCAGTCTCTTTAGTCTCTCGTCAATTAGTGTTTGTGTATTTAGTGACGAGAATCACAGCAATCATATACTTAGGAGCAAAATATTAAATGAAGAAACAGTCTTGAAATCGACAAGTCATGGATGCAATGAGCCATAAGTCACGTTAAGTCAACACTGATATCTCGTTGCCGTTTCCACTTGAGAGCCAATAACATTCATGGCATTACACAACCAGAAGAAGAGAAAAAATTATTATTTGTGCCCAACATATCCAACATTTCCAACATTTTCATTATTAATGCGTTGCCAACCATTGCCTCAATTGAGAGAGAGAATCGAGTCGTGATTTTGCATTCAAAATACTTATTTAAACAGCATTTGGGCCCTTATTGGGTATTGAAAACACATTACTCTGTTTTTGTTGCCTTTCCAACACAACGGACTCCAGTAGTGTAGAGAAGCTGCTAATCGATTAACATTTCAGTATTTCTTTTTCTTTTAAAGTTTTTTATTCTTCTCTTATTTTATAATCAAATAAATAGCTTTGAAAAAGAGATTCACTGAAAGAATGAATGCATTCGCCAACTCGTAAGTGTCTGTCTGTCACTACTGTATTACTATTACTACTCTATATTCAAAATCGTTTTGTTCACACAATTCTTCATTCAGTGTTAGAGTAATGAATGTTTTGCCAAATAATTTGTTTTTTTTCTTTCATTTACTTTTGCTTTTTTTCATTTTTTTCCGTCGTATAATTTGCGGACAATTTTTCAGCAAATTATTTCAATCTTTGAATATGCAATTACATAGGGTCTGAGAAGAGTTGGTTTAATGTTTCAGGCATTAAGTTTGGAGAGAGAGACAGAGAGGAAGAGAAAGAGAGCTGCTTTTCATGTAGTTTCTTGTCATTGTGCCAATTGTGCGAATGCGAAAATAGCAGATGTACTCCAAGTTCTGCTTTTGCTTATGTTTGAACAGCCATTTACTACACATTCAAATATAAACTACTACTGGATTGACGATAGACTACTCGTGAGTAGAGCGAGAGAGAGAGAGAGAGAGAGAGAGAGAGAGAGAGAGAGAGAGAGAGAGAGAGAGAGAGCTGAGTAGCTGAGACTGGAAAGAGTGAATGATCTGATGAAGAAGACTTGTGTGTATGCAATGGCAACGGAACGCATAGCCGAGCACAGCATTGTACAGCATTGCATAGGCATAGCGTATGTGTGCGCCTAAGCCTAAACCTAAATCAGTTAGCAGTAGTACAAGTGAAGCATAAATTGCAAACTCAGATAACAATCAGAGATTTGTGTGAAATTGCATGCGTTATATGTTATATGTGTTTCTTTTCTCTGCTAATTCATCTCAATCTCAAACAAGGCTACCATTGCTAAGCATTCAAACACATTAACCGTATGAACTTCGGCTTAGCTTTGATGCACTTCTTCCTCTCATTCTCTCCCTTCCCTCTCATCTCTATCTTTCTTTACACTTGCATTGACTTTCTTTTGCACTGCAATAGGCTTTTAAAATATGTCTAATTTTCTTCTTCTACTCAAAAGCACTGCTCATTCATTATATTATTTATTTCTTGTTTTTTCATATTATTTACTTAAAACACATTCTTTCAAAGACTCATTCAATTTATTCTCAAATTTGTTCAGTCAGACAAATATTAGAAACATTAGCGAAAATGTTTTCCACTGAAAAAATGTTACAATTATTTATGTGTTTGACTCAATTGGGGCTTATCTGGGCATGACCAGGCTCAGTTATCTCATCTTAAAGAAAGTTAGGACAAACTCATGAGTGGGTTGGATAAAGGAAAGGCTTGAAAGTATTAAAAAGCTTATCTCCTGGCCATCCCTTGTCATTTTTGTTGTAGATAAGAGTGTTTTGTCATTTCAGTCGAACAGAGCTCAAAACATACATAAATTGTAAGAAAATATTTCGAGTTATTAGCGAAAGTGCTATATATTTAGGTAATAATTACCACCATTTTTGACAGTTTCCACAGCAGTTAAAGTTTTCTCACTTAAGCTTTTCGCCGAAGAGCTAATCCATAATCATTTAAAATGATTTTCCTCTAAATAAGTCCCATTCCTTCCCAGTCTATACAACATTTCGGTTTAAAATTTATACCGAATTTAAACGGTTATCAGTAGTGAACCCAGAATTCAATTTTATTGTTGATTTAAGGGTTTTCATCGAAAGAATCTCTATTTTGAGAACTTCCAGAAACTTGATTCCACCGATGATTTATTTATGAATCAGACGAACAGTTTTTATTGAAAATTCTTTTATGAAAATAATATTCACTTAAAGGAGTAGAAACCGATCTTAACTGCAAAACACATTTCTCTCTCCGCTCTCACAGTGTCTGATCTCATATAAAAATTATTTAATATTGAAAAACTAATTTCGATAATTACTTTACTATAGCTTTGCTCTAATTTCTGACAAAACAAAAAATCAATATTTCAGTTGAGCCACAGTAATAGAAGAGCTGACTCTAAATTAAATTATCCCGAAATTAAATCAAACGGCAATAATAGCATTAATGAGAAGAACTCTCCAATCGATTAATGCAGAGAAAGTGAATACAGAGAAAGAGAGAGTGAAAGTGAGAGAGAGTTTTGTTGTTATGTGTAATATTGTTTTGTCAGTTAACAGTCGGGTTAAGAGTGTGTTACTTGAATTTTGAGTGTCAAGTCTTAACTTTAATATTTGCTTCTGTTCTCTCTATTGAGTCGTCTGGAGCTGAGTAGTGAAAGAGATGGGAGAGAGAGAGAGAGAGAGAGAGAGAGAGAGAGAGAGAGAGAGAGAGAGAGACAGAGAGACTGGTCTCTACTGTAGTCTCGCACTCACATAGTGTTCATCGTTTGATGATTGATGAACACAAGCGTAGAGTATATGCATTGCGAATCTCTCTTCATATATGACTTGTTGAGTCGAACTGCAAACGAGCGTATCGTATAATAGGCATATCGTATCATAAGTTATATTGGGTTTAGTTATATTTGTATGTTTCGGTGTGTGCTCTGTATGTTCTGCATGTTCTGCATGCATGCTCTACGCCAGTGCCATACCCGTGCCAGTGGCAGCGCCAGTGCCAAAGCCATAACAGCCAACTTATTACAAGTCATTATTTATAATTTAGATTTCATCCCAGACTTTGCATTTGGATCGACGGCATTGCCAGCACTGTATAAAATAGCGTATATATTGAGAGATGTTCTGCTCATCTCTTCTCTCCTCTCTATCTATCGTTGACTTTAATATGGGTTGGTTTGCACTGCACTGTAACCTCACTGTGCGTTCGAATTCTTTAAAGGCTTTCTTTCATAAGAAGTTACACTGAATTATATATTTTGAAGAAGAAGTGAACAAGAAGTTGCTTATGAGACAGGATGATTAATGCATCCAACGTTCCTTTATCAGTCTCTCTGATCATACCAGTGCGACGAGTGTACAGTCGCGTACATTAGAGTAGAGTAAGCGATACACCATATACTCTGGTAGTACTGTATAGTCTGATAGACATAGAGAGACGACATTCACATATACTGTTGTACTGACTGTGGCTGTGCAACACTCTGATGCTTGTGCTCTCACTTGCAGTTTGACGATCTGTCGACTCAACTGCCCCTCATATAATTACTCTACAATTTATCGATTCTAACCCATTGTTAACACTTTTCTTTCCGATACTATTTCTAATCTAATATATAATAAAATTAATAATAATTTCTATTTTTCCCTCTTTTCTCAGCTTTTCTTTTCTTCCTCTTCTCTGATCTTCTTTTTCTTAGGTTTATATTACTCTTTGCGCACAGTTTTAGCTCTGAATTCATTATATTTGCTTCTATTTGCTCACAAAACTCATAGCCATTTTCAATGGACTTTTGACTCACTCTTTCATTCGTTTACTTTGTGGTGAAACAGAATATTCTCTTTCTTTCACTCAAAGTTCAAACTGTTTTATCGATCGATACTAATTCTGGTCTCCAATAAGGGTTTGTGCACTTCATTCAACTTCTGTTTAACTTTTTTAAAAGTGATCACAAATGACTTAGGAACTCAAAATCCGTGAATTTACGGATCCCATAGACTATTTTTTGAAGCACACGAATAGATCATAACTATTATAATAAGAGTTGAGATAAAGATTATGCGGACGAGTGATGAGTTCAATACATAGTGTTCACACTTTTCATTGTCGAACAAGTGCTCAACTGTTTGTACTCGTAACGGATTTTGCTATTAGTCTCACTTTTAGACCTTTTAGAAATACAAAAGTTGGGAGCCTTAGACAAATGAGAATGAATGGCATGAATGAGACGAAGGCATGGCTTTGGGCTCATCTCTAGTTTATAGTCTAACTTAAAGGATAGAGTCCGGGTTAGTCTCCAATTTGCTTATCTTCTCTCACTCTCATCAGTTGATCCTACGGTGCGCTCACACACACTGGAGAGCTATTTTAAACTTTTAGAAAATTCATACAAATAATGTCATGATATGACCCTCTTTACACAAATTATTATATGAAAGCGTTTTTCATTGCAATAAAAGTCTATTTTTTGAGAGAAGAAAACTGAACTCTATTCTAAAGCCCACCAAATATGGATTGTTTTAGCGATAAATGCAATTTTCATAAGTGTTTCACAACTTTTTTATTTATGTTTATTACTTGCCTTGTTTAGATTCTGAGAGCATATTCTAATACTGTATTCATTTATATTTATTTTCTCTCAAATTACTTTTGCATTTAATCTCTTCTTAATCTTTAGTATCAATAATCAGTTTTTACTTAATATCAATACAAACATGAATTGAGATTATTATTGAAGCGAATTCTCTCTTTTTATCCGGGGTTAACTTTCTAATGAAAGTTTGGCTCTTTTGCTGTTATTAGAAATCAAAAGATAAGAGAGAAGAGAGAAGAGAGAGAGAGAGAGAGAGAGAGAGAGAGAGAGAGAAATAGAAACATAAGGGAGAGAGTGAGCAGAACATGTAAACTGTTGTAGAAATAAATTATAGTCGACTGAAATTTAGATTTCGTTGAGCTCTTGTTTATTGATTTTTATGCGATAGTAAGTGAGGCCAAAATAAGCCCTACGATCTCTCTCTCTCTCTCTCTCTCTCTCTCTCTCTCTCTCTGTCTCTCTCTCAGAATTAATTTTCAAAAATCCAACTGTAGTTCAACGTAAAGCGCGTTATTTTTCTTGGCCTAACAATCTGTGAGATCACAGTCTGCCTGCCTTTCCATCCTCTCCTCTCCATCACTCGTCTCATCCCTTCCTTATATCCGTGTATTTTCTTTAAACTATATGTTCTATAAAACCTTAAATTTTACACAGATTTAAGTTTGAGCTAATCCTTACTACAAGTGAATGAATGGAATCGAATAGAGAGTGAACTTAAGTGAAAGAGTCAGACAGAGACCAGAATAGTAGTGCGAATACAGTTTTATTGCCTAAACTGTCTTCCGTCGCATATAAAGTCGAACGACTGCAGTGAATGCCAAAGCCATGGGAAAGGTTTGAAGGTTTGCAACTGATTTGGTCAGTTTGGTTAGTACAGGGTCTGACACAATGATGGATTAGTGCACACATAGAAAACAGAGCCGAAGAGATGTTTGCCTCAGAGGCGACAAAAAATATATATCGGCTTTACTTCAATACCGACATTATGTGTGGATCCGAATGCAGAGAAGAGACAACACATTCACTGCAATGCAAGTGAGAGACGAGAAGACCAGATATGAAATGAAAAAAAAGCTGAACTCCGCAGCACTGCATCTCTTATACTCTTTTAGTCTTTTCTCTGTCTGTGTTTCACTGTTTCTTGCATTGAACAGCTATACAGTACAGCACAGGGGTATGGTATAAGTATACCGTACAGTGCTGTGCAATACTGTAATACTGTGTGCGTGTGTTGTCTCTCATGTAATGTTTCTTCACTGCATTGGAAATGTGCTCTCAAGTGAAGCCAAACTATGATTGTTGGCAATAGTATTGGGGTTTAGTACGTCTGTCAACTCACTTGTATTGATATTATTTGTGATGATAATGTTGATGATGATAAGTGTGTCACATTAGTAGAGTACAGAGATGTGCCAGTGCACAATGCAAGTGCAATGCCAGTGCTCTTGTCTTGTGTTCTGCACTCCTGTACTGCTGTAGCGATTCTGTCTGAAACTCAGCAATGATTGTTTGTCATTGACAGTTGTCTTCGAGCATATCCGTTGGCATTAATAGCTGTATCCAAGGCTTACCGCTTTACTAATATCTAATGCCTTTCATTTGACTCAATACTGCTGTACTCGCTGTCATCACTCACTGTCCAACCGTTTGCTTAATTATGTTATAAATGGCTTTCATTGTTAAACTCTGGCCCATAATTCCCATAATTTTGTCCATAGCTTTGGTGCGCATACTTGTGATGATTCAGACCAACAGTCCATTTAGTCATATTTGCCATATTGTCTACTCTCCCATACCCTGCAATGTGATACTGACCAGTCTTTTTATTTTTGTTTTACTTTCGTTTCTATGGAAACCCAACGAATGAGATGATGAAAGCACGCAAACAATGATCTGATGCTCTCGGCCTGTCTTATCGCTTATGTGCTTATGTAACCGTCCTCTCTCCTCTCTCTCTCTCTCTCTCTCTCTCTCTCTCTCTCTCTCTCTCTCTCTCCACATCTCTGCTATCATAAAGACCAACATTGAGCTCCATATAACAGACTAGTGATAACAAGATGGCTGTGCAATAAGAACCTTTGCTAAATTTCTAAAAGGATAGACTGAGCCAATACCAAAGGAGACCAGCAGAATGACTGGCAAACAGCTAAATCATCCATGTCAATGTGTGTTTGTGTGTATACTGTATATGAACTTTTAGAAAGTGCCCAACCATTACCAGTACTACCTTTACTACTGTTGTAATAGAGTATAGCATTGATAAAGCATTTGACTGAATGCTATTCATTGGCATATCTGTTGTTGTATTGCAATAGAATTGTTTGAATGCTTTCCTATCATTATATTGTTTTCATTATTTCTCTGTTTCCAAACCCAAACCAATTGTTATTTATATAAATATTACTTTTGATTTCAAACAGAACTCTAACAAAACTAATGAATATTTTCTTCTTTTACTTCTCTCTCTTTGAACTGAAATTTTCTGCTTTTATTACATTATTTTTGACTTTCCTTTCTATTGGATATTAAACTGTATTAAAGCGATTTCGCAAATATAACAATAAATAAAACACTAATATTACATAAGAGCAGTCAGTTTTATGCTTATATAGATATATATACCTCTTATATGCTCTCAATTATAAAAGTTTTATTTATCCGAATAACAAAAACTGAAATATTTAATAATTTATGAAATTTTTATATATAATCCGATTTTAATTTACATAAAATTTATGCCATTTTTATGCCAACAGTTGAATAATTTAAAAGACAGGACATTAATGAAAGGAATAGCAGTAAGCGAATTGAAGAGAAGAATAATAATAATGAAAAAATAACTAAACGTATAATTTATAGACTCGTATTATATTTGAAACGTTAGGATAAAATATTTAATGCCTTTTGTGTCTGTAATAAAGTTATGTTAGTTTTTCTTTAACAGCCAGTGCTCTATATATTAACAAAACATATATTTTAGTCGTTTGTGTGTTTCAGTCACTCTTTTTCTTCTTGTGTTCACTGAAATTATGATAAAAATTACCTTTACTTCACTCACTCTCCTAAATGAATGCACCCCTCCATGCGTACAGTATGTGTGTGTGCGGAAAGTCGTATAGGAATGGCATAAGAATAGGAGATGTCTTACAATTAACCATACAGTATATCAGTTCACATCTTTCCGCTTAATATTAAATTATATCGCATTTATGCGAATCACTTCAGATAACACAAAGAGAGCTCTCTTTCGAACCGAGAGTAACAAAAATAACATAATTTGCTTTTTTCTATAACTTTTGCCGTAAAGTCTTTCGTGTCATTGAATATTAATATAATGTTTGCACTAATAATACTCTACTTTTATTTTCTTCTCTACTTTTTTTTAGTGATCCCTTTCCTACTGATTGTTGAGCAAAAGTATTATACGTTTATATATATCTTGGAATCGATTTTTATCATTCATCACAAACTACTCGTACATTGACTGCCAGTTCTGTTGTGAAAATGGTAAGGGTTAACCTGGAATGAATATTAATGAAGCATACGAGGATCAAATACTCTTTGTGCTAGGTCTCTCTCTCTCTCTCTCTCTCTCTCTCTCTCTCTCTCTCTCTCTCTCTCTCTCTCCAAGAGAGTTGAAAAATAGGAAATCTATTTCTCTTTCTTTTGATTACATTTAAAGAGCAGATCATTTCATAAAGCATTAGACCTTATATTCTCTATGCTATACAAAAGTGTGGATATTATTGATTCAAAATATTCTTCTCTTTTATCCTTTTTGCGCAACATTTAACAGAAAAGAAAGTGAAAGTGAACTGAATTTTCATTTCGTTTCTTTCATTTCTC